>CAUYRH010032109.1:0-45072 GCA_963574655.1 Perodicticus potto | reverse complement strand
TTGAACAGATGTTTGGAGAACACTTAGAGATCTAAAAATTGACCTGCCATTCGATCCTATAATTCCTCTACTAGGTATATATCCAGAAGACCAAAAATCACATTATAACAAAGATATTTGTACCAGAATGTTTATTGCAGCACAATTCATAATTGCTAAGCCATAAAAGAGGCCCAAGTGCCCATCGAACCACGAATGGATTAATAAATTATAATATATGTACACCATGGAATATTACACAGCCTTAAAGAAAGATGGAGACTTTACCTCTTTCATGTTTACATGGACAGAGCTGGAACATATTCTTCTTAGCAAAGTATCTCAAGAATGGAAGAAAAAGTATCCAATGTACTCAGCCCTACTATGAAACTAATTTATAGCTTTCATATGAAGGCTATAATCCAATTATAGCACAAGAATATGGGGAAAGCATCAGGGGGGAAGGAAGTGGGAAGGATGGGTGGAGGGAAGGTAATTGGTGGTACCACACCTACAGTGCATCTTAGAAGGGTACAGGGTAACTTACTGCAGAATATAAATGTCTGAACACAATAACTAAGAAAATGCCATGAAGGCTCTGTTAACAAGTTTGATGAAAATATTTCAAATTGTATATAAAACCAGCACATTGTACCCCATGATTGCATTAATGTACACAGCTATGATTTAATAAAAAAAGAATTATATTTACAGAGAGAATCCAATATAAAGAGAAAGGGATGAATTAATTTCACTGCTTACTAAACAGTACTGTATGTTTAAAAAAATAGAAACCACATTATATTTACATTTAAGTTGTACACATGCCCCCCACCAAGTTATCCTACTACTTCAAATAACCAAAGAGTGACTAGTTCTAATACTTATTGGAAAAAAAAAACTGGCTTTGTTGACTTATAAAAAGATGGTTCAGTGGACAAAAATACTACCTATATTAAGTGGGTGATTTAAAGAAATTGCAAGGATAATTTTGCATGTATTTAATTTTCAACCTACAGGCAACTTTTAGCAACTAACTCTACCAAAGAGTTGATGCTGCTATAAATGGTTCATCTGTGTGGTTCAAGCCTACACATATAAAACTTAGAATATCATAGTCATGAGATCAGTATAGTAATCATAGTGGTGGGTAACACAGCTAAACAAAGATCTCTTCGAATAAATATTAGCAGTTCACTTAGACAAACTAGAGCTCATTGTCACAGTGGTTTAAAATTTCTAGGCACCCTGATTAAGAAATTGTCCTGAACAATTAAGCACTTTTATAATTTGGTGTTCATTCCTATGGGAGACTATTTCTGTGGGGCTGATAAATGGCCATTTACAGAGATAGTTCTCTGTTCTGAATATAATCTCATTACAGTGATATCTTACTTTGTGGTTTTTCAAGTGCGGCCATTCGTTTATTCCATGGATTGTTTAATTATTAATTTTCCTAGCACAGTTTAAGCTAAAAAAATAATGTAAATTCTAGATTATAGGAAATTTATAGTTTCTGTCAACTATTAGGGTGAAACAGAGCTAGAGATTGGCTCTACATGATTTAATATTAACATCCCACACAATGTAATTCACTTTTAGGTATTAGAGGTAAAAATGTTCTCCTTTATCTTCTGTCTACAGGTATATTACAGAATTATTTATAAATATATGGGTTTACATGTAATTTTGGTTCATTTTAAAATCTAAGTTTGCCTCAATTTCATTAGCTAAAACCATTTCCTTTATGAAACTACCCAACGGAGGGTTGATAAATTTGAAGGGTACATTTATGGTACCAGGTAATATGTTGTAACCCTTTGTATCATACTTTACAAGCTACAAAATGCATTCATATCTAACATCTCAATCTATTTATATTCTAATAACAATGTCCAAAACCAATAGGAATTGAAAAGTAAAAAGGTAGAGTGCAGAAAACACAATGTTAAGGAAAATGCCATGTAGTATATTATTTACTGCCATAGAATCAGTTATCTGAAACAGTAGAATATGTTTAAACTCTGGGCCACAAAGTCAATGGAAGCCCAAAGTTTCTCTTCCCTTTTTTTAAATCATGTCCTGATGTGTCTCCCTTCTTTCTGGTACCAAAACCTACAGAGGGGTTTTCCTCCTTCTCCAGAATTGGCACAGATTGAAGCCACCATGTACTCCTGGGGCTTTCTGTAACCTTGTCATTTATCCTACAATTTAATATAAAAGAGAAAGGAGGGATAATGGTGTTTATGAGACCTCTGTACTGCTGGCCATCTGGGGGTGGAACATGTGTTTAGATCCTGGGATGTGTGTCATCCATGAAGAAATAATTATCAATATCAACTTTGAGGTTCAAAGGATAGACTCTGACATTACTTTTTCTAGCATATCAGTTAGCTGTTCACTTATCCAAAGATCCTAAAATAATAGATGCATTTACATTAAATTTGGGGGCAGGGATGTAAAGTATTTATATGTATGCACATGAGAAAATATAAAACATGCATGAGTAATAATAAAGGAAACATCATATATCTACCACCTAGCCTACAAAATAGCATGGAGCTGCTTTGCCCACATCTGCCAGGCCCTTCTCCCAGAAGTATCTACTATCCTACTTTTGTGGTACTCATAGTTTTACCACATAAGCATGCATCCTTAAATGCTACAGTTTAGCTTTACCTCTTTTTTGAAGCTTATATAAATAGAATTATACATCTGTATTCTTTTGTGTCTGATAATAAATATTCATCCATGTCATACATAGTTCATTCCATTTTTATTGCATAGTGTTCCACCATATGAAGACATCATAGTTATTTATTCTGCTGAAGAGCATTGGGTTTTCCAGTTATTTTTGGCTTTCACCAATAACATTTCTTTGCATAGCCATGTATGTATCTTCCATTGCATGTGTCAAAGAGATGCCATGGATTACATACATATGAATGGAATTTCAAAGCCCTGTGTTCCCAATGTTTGTGCCCCCCAAAATTCATATGTTGAAATCCTAACCCTAAAGTGATGATATTAGGAGATAGAGCTTTTGGGGGTTAAAGAGTCTAAAGACAAATATATAGGCTAAAAAAAATACTGAAAAAGATTTACAAATAGATACAAAACTGGTCAGTACACATTGGGCATTAATCAATTCCTTTCCACTGAATATAATTTACATTTCCATGAGCAAGAATAATCTAAATTACTATCAACTTTCTAAAATTTAAAAAGCTATAAAATAGCTTTGAAAGGCCATGATAACCTGGAAGAGTGTGTGCACTGGATAGGGCACAGAGTAACCTTTTGGTCCTTTTTCAATGTCATGCACATTTCTTTTTTTCTTTTCTTTTCTTTTCTTTTTTTTTTGGAGACAGAGTCTCAGTTTGTCACCCTCGGTAGACTGCCATGGTGTCATAGCTCACAGAAACCTCAGACTCTCAGGCACAAGCAATTCTCTTGCGTCAGCCTCCCTAATAGCTAGGACTACAGGTTCTGGCCACAACGTGCGGCTATCTTTAGAGACGGGGGTCTCACTTTGGCTCAGGGTGGTCTCAAACCTGCGATCTCAGGCAATCCACCTGCCTCAGACTCCCCTAGTGCTAGGGTTATAGGCGTGAGCCACTGCCCCTGGCCTCATTCACATTCCTTCCCTGACGTACCTCTTTACACTCCAGAGCAGTAAATGGGGATTCCTATTGAATTACGTCCTTGCCACATGTTGCTACTGTCAGACTTTTTAATCTGTGTCTGTCTGCAGGGTGTATGATAGTATTTCATTACGGTTCTAATTTTCATGTTCCTAATTATTAATAAAGCTAAGCATCTTTTCATATGTTAATTGGCCATTTGGATAAGGACATTTTTAAAATACTTTTCCAAGCATTGGTCAAATTTCCTATTGGTTATATTAACTTTTTTCATTCTTTTCTGTGGCTATATAATATCCTTTTCAAAAACATGGATGAAACTGGAGAAAATGATGTTAAGTGACATAAGCCAAGGACAGAAAGACAAATTGCATGTGGGAGCTAAATATTAAAAGCAATTTATTTCATGAAGATGGAGAGTAAAATGATAGTTACCAGAATCTGGGAAGGATATTGGGGAAGGGTGGGGGGATAAAGTGGGAATGGTTACATGCACCCTTTACAGATACACAACTACTAGGTACCTATAATAATTAAAAATAAAATAAAAAATTCTTTAAACCCCAAAGTTATCAGCATACCAATGCACCCTACTTTGGATTATAATTTTCTGAGCCCCAACCACAGTCACACTATTCTCTGAAAATAAAATTAAGTTTAAAAAAATGTAATGACTTGTTCAGACTCACACAGCTACTACAGTCAGAGAGAAAACTGGAGCCCAGGTCTTTTTTTTTTTGAGACAGAGTCTCACTGTACTGCCCTCAGTAGAGTGCTGTGCCATCATAGCTCACAGCAATCTCAAACTGTTGGGCTTAAGCAATTCTCTTGCCTCAGCCTCCCAAGTAGCTGGGACTACAGGCACCTGCCACAATGCCCAGCTATTTTTGTTGTTGTTGTTGCAGTTATCCTTGTGGTTTAGCTGGCCCAGGCCAGGTTCAAACCCACCACCTTCGGTGTATGTGGCTAGCACTGTAACCACTGTGCTACAGGTGCCAGGCACCTGTACCAGGTCTTTTATGTTCCATTTCAGGGTTCTTCATACCAGCCTATGTAATTATATTGACATAAAGGATTAGATTGGCATACACATAATAAGGTAAGCTGTACTTCACATTCAGTTTTGTCATTCATGCATGGAAGTATACTTATATCTGTCAGATTCAAGAGCCATATATTTTGAATAGAATTAGATGTATTAAAAAATTTTTAATTATACTCACAGTCCCAAAATCTTGCACTGGAGTGTTTTGTGCAAAGTGGATAGTGTTCTGAAAGTCAAAGGACAGAACATGAGAGTCACACTGCTGAGAATATAACCTATTCTACAGAAACTTTTAAAAAGGAAAAGGAAAAGAAAAACAAACCTAGGACAGCAAAGTTCAGTGCTCTGGTTACTTAATACAATCAATTTATAGTTCACACCACTTTTCTACAGAAGACAGTGGACAAAGGATCAGCTAAGCCACCATCTATTGAATAAGATGTCCTACTGAGGAGGAAATTAAATGTCTCCTGTCCAATACCTCCTGGGCTGTCTCTAATTTACCTAATAAATACAAAACTTTCTCTCTCTGAATAGTAGTTTTGCAGGCAGCAAGCTGTTTGCAAGAAAGATGATGATGGTAAGTTATTTCTTTCCCTAAGTCATTATTTTTTTCCCTTTCATGTGTAAACAACTCCATTCATGTCCAGTGCCACTAAAGTTGTGGCAAATTGAAGGTATTTGTGTGTTTGTTGATTCTTTAACAAAGATGCACAGTGCCATATGACTTTCAGTTCTTGATCAAGGCAAGATAAAAGAAGATTCTACTGGTGGTTACCATCACTTATGTTTATTTCTTGGTGAACCACTGAACTGAAAAATTGGACAAAAGTGCAAGAATTTTGCTCCATTTCAGACTGAAAAATGTAATCTTCTTTTGACAAGCCTTAGACTCCCACAGACTGTTTTTCTTCCTTTTTTTTCTACTCCACTATCAAGCTATCACAAAAATCAGCTTCACAAGCCCAATGTTGAACAAGCAACTGGCATCAGAGCATTTTTGCCCTCATAGAAAATATATTTTCAGATTCCTCATTATCAACATTTTCTCTCAACAGTAAATTATCTTACAACTGCACACTTACGGGGAGGGTTAGCCACAATAAGATCTAGAATATTTTTATTGACTTCAGTCTGGTCCCGCTATATAAAAGGGACCTTTTGTGTACCTTATACAAAATAATTCTGAGAATCTAAAGAAAATGTGTTTTTTCATTTGGGGGCAACTGTTTCTCTCAAAGAACATGAAAAATTGGCCAATGAGTGTAGAGGTAATTAAATACATTTTCAGTTAGAGGAAATCTTATTCAAGCTGTTTCTAAAGCTCCTTTGCTATCCAAGGTGATGTCCTGATCAATGTAAATCAGAGGCTTGCATAATTGGTGCAGAGGGAAAAATTGAACTACCTCTGTTCCCACTGTGAAATTTTCTACCACAGTTCAACAGCGGAATGAGATCACCCCCAGACTCCACCACATCAATACCAACCAATTACATCAATCACTGAATTAATTGAGCACCTGCTGGGGTGTAAAAGTGGGAGAATGACTGGAGAGAGGGATATAAATCTGAATCCTGGATAATTTAATTTCCCTTCTGGGTCTTAGTTTCCTCTTCAGTAAAATGGAAGAGTCTCTGCAACTAGATAACACTTAATGAATTCAAAACTCCCATCAACTCCTATAATCTGTAATTCTGTATCGTGGGCTTTGTGTATATTTTCATCTTTCTTTATCCCAAGAATTGATGTGTGCTTCTTATTTTAGATTATCTACAAATTACAGGAAAATGCAAGGAAAAAATTAAAAACACCCATGATTTATACATTCAGAAATATATTCATATCAAAGAAATGTCTTTTCAAACTTTTTCTGTGTTTCTACGTAGCTAATTATATTTCTATATGCACACATATATCCACACATGTGCATTTAAATACATGTTTTTAATAGAAGGATTTACTGCACACATATTTTAAATATCCATTTTTTCAAGTAAGAAAGCATAAACATCTTTTCATGTTAGCTACATAATTTTAAACTGGAGAGAATTCAATTTATGTACTATAATGTATTTAGCCAGTGTTCTGTTTATAGACATTTAAGATGTTTCCAGCTTTTTTGATGCTTGAAAACAATGATGGAGTTAATATTCATGTGCTTATCCCTTTGCCTACTTAAGTAGATATCTTTCAGTGGGATAGAGACCTATAAGTAGACTTAATGAAACAAAGCATATGTACATTTTTAGGCCTATTTCTCCTATGTAGGTTGGGAGTACAATGTTAGGGGATTAAAAAAGTCCATTTCATTCCCCCATACCCCTAAAGACTTGTGGATATTATTTATGATACCATGAAAAAAATTCAAATCATGTTTGTACTGGAGATTGTTTTTTATTGTTAGGGATTCACTGAGGGTACAAAGCATCAGGTTACACTGATTGTATTTGTTAGAAAAAGTCCCTCTTATAATTGTGACCCACCCCCAGAAGGTGTGTAACACCCCATGACCCTCTACCCTCCTCCTTCCTTCTCTCTCCCTGCACCACCTTTCCCCCATCCCCCAATGTGTTCTAGGTCATCAATTGTCCTCACATCAGAATTGAGTACATAGGATTCTTGCTTCTCCATTTTTATGACGCTTTACTAAGAAGAATGTGTTCCACTTCCATCCAGTTTAATACAAAAGATGCTAAGTCTTGTCTTTTTAATGGCTGAATAGTATTCCATGGTATCCATATACCACAGTTTGTTAATCCATTCCTGGGTTGATGGGCATTTAGGCCTTTTCCACAGTTTGGTGATTGTAAATTGAGCTACAAAAAAATGGTCTAGTGTAAATTTCCTTATGATAAAAGGATTTTTTTCCTCCTGGGTAGATTCCCAGTAATGAGATTGCAGGATCAAATGGGAGGTCTAGTTTGAGTTCTTTTAGGGTTCTCCACACTGCCTTCCAAAAAGGTTGTATTAGTATAAGTGTCACCAGCAATGTAGAACTGTTCCCTTCTCTCCACATCCATGCCAGCATCTGCAGTTTTGAGATTTTGTGATGTGGGACATTCTCCCTGGGGTTAGGTGATGTCTCAGGGTGGTTTCGATTTGCATTTCTCTAATAATTAGGGATGATGAGCATTTTTTCATATGTTTGCTAGCCTTTCATCTGTCTTCTTTAGAGAAGGTTCTATTCATCTTGCCCAGTGATATAAGGGATTATTGGCTCTTTTCTTGCTGATTAATTTGAGTTCTCTGTAGATCCTAGTTATCAAGTTTGTGTCCAATTCATAATAGGTAAATGTCCTTTCCCATTGTGTAGGTTGTCTATTTGCTTTGTTTGTTGTCTCCTTAGCTGTAGAGAGCTTTTCAGTTTAATTAAGTCCCATTTGTTTATTTTTGTTGTTATAGCAGTTGCCACAAAAGTCTTCTTAATAAGGTCTTTCCCCAGGCCAATATCTTCAAGTGTTTTTCCCATGTTTTCTTTGGGGATTTTTATTGTTTCATACCTTAAATTTAGATCTCTCATCCATCTTGAATCAATTTTTGTGAGTGGAGAAAAGTGAAGGTCCAGTTTCAGTCTTTTGTTATATGTGGATATCCAGTTCTCCCAGCAAAATTTATTGAATAGGAATTCTTTCTCCCATTGTTTTTGTTTTGTTTATCAAAGATTAGGTGGCTATAAAATGTTAGTTTCATGTCATGGTTTTCTATTCTGTTCCATATTTCTATGTCTCTATTTTTGTGCCAGTACCATGCTGTTTTAATCACTATGGCCTTGTAGTACAGCCAAAAGTCTGATAGGCTGATGCCCCGGGTTTGTTTTTATTGCTAGGAATTGCCTTAGCTATATGGGGTTTTTTCTGGCTCCATATAAAATGAATAATTATTTTTTCCAAGCCCTGAAAGTATGATGTTGGTATTTTAATGGGGATTGCATTGAATCTGTATATTGCTTTGGGAAGTATAGGCATTTTAACCATGTTGATTCTTCCCAGCCATCAGCATGATATGTTCATCCATTTGTTAATATCTTCTGCTATTTCTTCACTTAGGGTTTTGTAATTTTCTTTATAGAGGAAATTTTTATTTTATTTTATTTTTGAAACAAAGTCTCACTCTGTTGCCCCAAGCTAGAGTGTGGTGATATCCTAGTTCACAGCAACCTCAAACTCCCAGGCTCAAGTAATTATCTTGCCTCAGCCTCCCAAGTAGCTGGGATAATAGGGGACACAACTACTCAGGACTAATTTCTAGCTAATTTTTCTATTTTTTTATTCTTATTTTTTATTAAATCATAGCTGTGTACATTAGTGCAATTATGGGGTACAATGTGCTTGTTTTATATGCAATTTGAAATACTTTCATCAAACTGGTTAACACAGCTTCACCACATTTTCTTAGTTATTGTGTTAAGACATTTATATTCTACACTTAGTGGATTTAACATGTACCCTTGTAAAATGCAAAGTGCCCATTGACTCATGAATGGATTAATAAATTGTGGTATATGTACACCATGGAATATTATGCAGCCTTAAAAAATGGAGACTTTACTTCTTTTATGTTTACATGAATGGAGCTGGAACATATTGTTCTTAGCAAAGTATCTCATGAATGGAAGAAAAAGTATCCAATGTACTCATCTCTACTATGAAACCAATTTATAAGCACCCACACTTCCACATGAATGCTATAACCCAACTATAATTTTTCTAGTTTTTTTAGTAGAGACGGGTCTCACTCTTGCGCAGTGTGGTCTCCAACTCCTGAGCTCAAGTGATCCACCCTTCTCCGTCTCCCAAAGTGCTAGGATTAATGGTGTGAGGCATCAAACTCAGCTGAGCTTTTTAAGTAAGAATTTACTTTGATTTGTGGCCCTACATGTTTAGATATTATCAGCAGTGTCCATCCATGTAATTTCAAAAAACATCAGATACATGTAAGATATCTAACCTGTCAGCATCTCTATTCTCAACCTTTTTGTGACAACACATACACACACAATTATTTTCTGAATTTCCTAAATACTTAAGTTTTAATTGGTGGAAATAGATCATTTATTCAAATAACCTGTTAAAGACTCTAAATTGGATGGATTAGGCCAGTCAGTTATGATAAATTAACAACACAGTTTAGTTTTTCTTTTATCTTTTATCTTTTTTAATTTTCTTTCTTCTTTTACCAAAATCTCAGTTTATAGTATAATTACTGAGCCAGGGGCAGTGGTTCATGCCTGTAATCCTAACACTCTGGGAGGCTGAGGCTGGGGGATTGCTTGAGCTCAGGAGTTCAAGACCAGCCTGACCCAGAGCAAGACCCCTTCTCTAAAAATAGCTGAGGGATGGCGGGGGACAAGATGGCCGACTGGAGCCAGCTTTCAACAAAAGCTCCCATCCAGAGGGATGGATTATGACTAGAAAGTACCCAGCAACACTGAAGACTGGGAGTGAGTTGAGAGAAAAAAGTGATAACTGCATATCACCTCTGCTGAGGTAAGCTGCAACTCCAAGAAAGCAAATTTCAGGTACAAAACTTATCCCATAGTAAAAGTATCCTCCTCCTCCCCCAAGAGGTTTTTTTTTATTTATTTATGGCTCACTGCAGGTTTTCTACAGGTGAGCAGTGAACTGAGGACCTCTTGTGTCACTCCACAGGAGAGAGTTGCAGGAAGTGGGGACCACTTATCCAGAGGGACCCTGCTGTGACCCTGAGCACTCTCTTGCCAGGCATGAAAGTTGAACTAACGTTTTCCCTGCCATTTTGAACTCCCAGTCCACCCTTCCACCCTCACCTGATGGTCCAGAAGTCTAACCCATGCAGAGACTGGAATGTCTGTGGTTCATTGCCAGGTCAGGGCATTGCAAGGCCCATGGTAGAATAGCTACACTGTAATAGTGAGCCCAGTGTTAGTGCTGACAAAGGGGGAAGGCTGTCCGGCTTAGCTCTGTGAAAGTGCAAACCAGCTATGGGAGGAGGCTTGCAGACCATGCACCCTGACCTGCCAGAACTGAGCACACTGCACCTGACCCTGCCAAAGCTGTGCACCCCTCGCTCTTCCCAGCCAGAGCCACTCACTGTGAGCCCCACCCTGCTGGAACTACTGTGTGTCCACCCTGCCAGAGCCACCGGGTGTGCCACCCTGCCAGAACTGTGTGTCACGTACCCTGCCCTGCTGCTACAGCCGTGCTCCCCGCACTCCCAGAGCAGCCACTACAGCCACCTCCCTGGCCATGGGAGCCACCTGGGAGCTGTGCATGGACACCTCCCACGAAGATTCAGCAACAGAAGAGTGATCCCACCAGAGTCTAATCTTAGACAGACACCTCCCCAACTCAGGACTGCCAGAGGATGCCAGACCTCACCCTATAGGGACACCAGTGCTGCAGAGTGGCTGGAGCAAAGGCATGGTTGCTGAGGGAGAAAATTGTTTGCTGACTTGTTATCCTTAGGTTTGGACTGAGCTCAGGTGGAATACCCTCCAGTTGCCATTGAGTATCCAAGGCAGGCAGTCCTCACCTCCCCCATCTGGCAGGGGGAAGAGGGTGGTGACTGGGCCAAGGGGGCATTAACTTTCCTTTGACTCTGGCAGATGCAAACCCTAGCACAACTGCTTATTTGAGGGAGCAGGACCACAGCTCCATGGGGTTACTAGTGACTGGGCATGAAAGAGGGGCAAGGTGGGGAAAGGGATACCACCTCTGTGGTTTAACTCCACTACTGGGAAGGCCTTTCTAATTCCACAGAGCACCAGAGTGAGCCACATTTGAGCAGCCAATAGCCCTCCGCTATGTAGTTGCTGGAGACCTTTTGAACTCTTACACTTGAGAGTTGGTACTGACTGGGTCGATCGGTTTGGAACTCCTAAACTGGGATAATGACCTAGGGACCCTCTCCAGTGGTACCCTGGTTGTATGGCAATGAGAAGGGTTGATTTTCCTCTCCCAGTAGTTGCCCACGGGGATGGAATATCTTATTTGCATGTATTTCTCCACAGCTTAGACTTCAACCCAGAGTCACTGATCCACTAGGATCAGAAAAAGACCAGCTGAATACAAGACAGAGCCACCTAACCTCACCACACCAAGTAGATCCTCAGAGCCTCAGACTATAATACTGTACAGGTCCTTTACATGCTGTAGGGGGAAAAGCTACAGTCACCAGTCCCAGATCCTTGACAAAGGACTGATTAGCCACAACTACAGGAGCCTCCGATCTAATTTTACCTTATCTGCCCATCTAGCCAAATGGTGGGAAATAATCATGGGGCAGAATCAGCAGCAAAACTCTGGAAACAGGAATAATCAGAGTAGACCAACTCCCCCAAGAAATGACAAAACAGACACACCAGATGATCCCATTCATAAACAAAAGGCTGAGATATCAGAAAACAAGTTCAGAATTTGAATAGCAAATAAGATCAACAGAATGGAGGTAAAGATGGAATTAGGATTTCAAGAAGTAATTCAAAAGATGTCTCAAGAATTCAATAAATTCAAAGACAAAATCACCAAAGATTTTGACAGATTGAGGCAAGAACTTGCAGCCCTCAAAGATCTGAAAAGTACAGTAGAATTCCTCAGCAACAGAATGGAGTAGGCAGAAGAAAGGATCTCTGACACTGAAGACAACACTTTTGAACGCTCCCAAATGCTCAAAGAGGAAGAGAAGTGGAGACCAAAAATGTATCATTCTCTCAGAGAGCTTTGGGATAATTCGAAGAAAACTAATATTCACCTTCTAGGAATTCCTGAAGGCAACCAAGTGGCTTCGAAAGGCACAGATGTTCTCCTGCAAGAGATAATCGAGGAGAACTTCCCAAACATGGCAAGAAATTCTAAAATTCAGATCACAGTTTCAGAACCACAGCACAAATCGACCCAAATAAACCATCTGCAAGACACACTATAACTAACCTCACTAAAGTTAATATGAAGGAGAAAATTCTGCAAGCAGACAGATGTAGGAAAACCATAATCTACAAAGGGAAGAATATTAGAATACTGCAGATCTCTCTGCTGAAACCTTTCAAGCTATAAGAGGGTGGTCATCAACCTTTAATCTTCTAAAAAAAAAAAAAAAAACTTTCAACCCAGGATCCTGCATCCAGCTAAACTGAGTTTAATTTATGATGGAGAAAGTAAATACTTTAATGACATTCACATGCTGAAGAAATTTGCCATAACTGAAACAGCTCTCCAGGATATTCTCAGACCAGTCATCCATAATGACCAGCACAGTCCTCTACCACCAAAGTAAACCCACTCAGAAACTTTTGATCAAACTCTAACTTCCACAGTGGTGAAAGGATTAAAAATGTCCACTGGACTTTCGAAAAACTCGATACCCAAAGTATTACCAGGCTTATAAATTCTCTCAATTAATGTGGATGGGTTAAATTGTCCTCTAAAGAGGCACAGGTTGGCTGACTGGACACAAAAACTCAGGCCAGATATCTACTACATACAAGAATCTCATCTTACCTTAAAAAATAAATATAGACTAAAGGTGAAGGGATGGTCATCTATAACTCGGGCAAATGCCAATCAGAAAAAAGAATGTTTTGCAATTTTATTTGCAGATACAATAGGCTTTAAACCAACAAAAGTAAGAAAAAATAAGAATGGTTACTTTGGGGATCACCCTGATCCCCAAACCAGGGAAAGACCCAACAAGAAAAGAAAATTATATACCAATATCTTTGATGAATATCGATGCAAAAATATTCAATAAGACCCTAGCAAACAGAATCCAGCAACACATCAAACAAATTATACACCACAATCAAGTCAGTTTTATCCCAGGGTGTCTCAAAGCTGGTTCAATATATATAAATCTATAAATAGAATATATCACATAAACGAAATAAGAAACAAAAGACCATATGATTCTCTCAATTGATGCAGAAAAAAGCTTTTGATCATATCCAGTATCCTTTCTTGATCAGAACACTTAAGAAAATAGGTATAGAAAGAACATTTCCTAAACTGATAGAGGCCATCTACAGCAAACCCACAGCCAATATCATATTGAATGGAGTAAAATTGAAATGATTTCCACTCAGATCAGGAACCAGGCAAGATTGCCCATTATCTCCACTGCTTTTTAACATTGTAATGGAAGTCTTAGCCATCACAATCAGGCAGGAGAAGGAAATCAAGGGTATCCAAATAAGATCAGAGGAGATCAAACTGTCACTCTTCACAGATGACATGATTGTATATCTGTAAAACCCCAGGGACTTAACTACAAAACTCCTAGAAGTGATCAAGGAATACAAGCAGCATCTCAGGATACAAAATCAATACTCACAAATCTGTAGCCTTTCTATATACCATCAATAGTCAAGGTGAAAAAACAATCAGGGACTCTATTCCCTTTACAATAGTGCCAAAGAAGATGAAATATCTGGGAGTGTACCTACCCAAGGATGTGAAAGATCTCTATAAAGAGAACTATGAAACTCTGAAAAAAGAAATAGCTAAAGATGTTGAGAAATGGAGAAATATACCATGCTCATAGCTGGGAAGAATCAACATTATTAAAATGTCTATACTTCCCAAGGCAATCTACAGATTAAATGCAATCACTATTAAATTACCTCTGTCATACTTTAAAGATCTGGAAAAATTAGTACTTTGTTTTATATGGAAACAGAAAAACCTCAAATAGCTAAGAGGTTACTCAGAAATAAAAACAAATCAGGAGGTATCATGCTACCAGACTTCAGACTATACTATAAATCTATAATGATCAAAACAGCATGGTACTGGTACAAAAATAGAGAGGAAGATGTATGAAACAGAATTGAAAACCTAGAGATGAACCCAGACACTTATTATCATTTGATCTTTGATAAGCCTATCAAAAATATAAATTGGGAGAGTGATTCCCTATTTAACAAATGGTGCTTGGCGAATTGGCTGGCAACTTGTAGAAGACTGAAACTGGACCCACATCTTTCTTCTCTAACAAAAATTGACTCTCACTGGTTAAAGGACTTAAACTTAAAACATGAAACTATAAGAATTCTTGGAGAGGAAATACTTGAAAAAAATTGGCCTGGGAGAACACTTCATGAGGATGACCGCCTGGGCAATTGAAGCTACATAAAAAATACATTACTGGGATCTGATCAAACTGCTTCTGCACTGCCAAGTACACAATAAGTAAAGCAAGTAGACAGCCCTCAGAATGAGAGAGGATTTTTGCAGGTTATATTTCCAAAAAAGGTCTAATAACGAGAATCACAGAGAGCTCAACCTTATTAAGAAAAGAACAAGTGACCTCCTTTCATTGTAGGCAAGAGACATGAACAGAAGCTTCTCTGAAGAAGTCAGGTGCATGGCCTACAGACACATGAAAAAATGCTCATCATCTTTAATCATCAGAGAAATGTGAACCAAAACCACTTTGAGATATCATCTAACTCTAGTAAAATTAACTCACATCACAAAATCCCAAACCTACAGATGTTGGCATGGATGTGGAGAAAAGGGAACACTTCTGCACTGCTGGTGGGAATGCAAGCTAGTATGTTCCCTTTAGAAAGAAGTTTGGAGAACACTCAGGGATCTAAATGTAGACTTTCTGTTTGATCCCGCAATTCCTCTACTAGGTGTATATCCAAAAGACCAAAAATCACTTGGCAACAAAGATATTTGCACCAGATTATTCATTGCAGCTCAAATCATAATTGCCAAGTCTTGGAAGAAGCCCAAGTGCCCATTGACCCATGAATGGATTAATAAATTGTGGTGTATATATCATGGAATACTATGCAGCATTAAAAAAGATGGAGACTCTACCTCTTTTATGTTTACATGGATGGAGGTGGAAAATATTCTTCTTAGTAAAGTATCTCAGAAATGGAAAAAAATACTCAATGTATTCAGTACTACTATAAAACCAATTTATAATCACTCACACTGGAAAATATTCTTCTTAGTAAAGTATCTCAGGAATGGAAAAAAAATACTCAATGTATTCAGTACTACTATAAAACCAATTTACAATCACTCACACTTTCATATGAGAGATGAATCACAACTAGAGCCCAGAATGAAGGAGGGAAAGGGAGGGGGATGGGAAAGGAGGGGGGTGGTTTGATAGAGGGAGGGTTAATGGTGGGACCACACCTATGGAGGATATTGCAAGGGTACAAGTCAAATCTATCAAATAGTGAACACAAATGTTTGAACACTGTGATTAACTTACATAAATGTATTCATGATCTATGTATATATGACTTAATAAGAAAAAAAAGAAACAAACAAAAACGTGGCAAAAAAAAAAAAAAAAAATAGCCAGGCATTGTACAGGGCAGCTGTTGTCCCAGCTACTCGGGAGGCTGAGGCAAGGGAATCACTTGAGCCCAAGAATTTGAGGTTGCTGTGAGTTATGATTCCATGGCACTCTATCCCAGGGTGACAGAGTGAAACTCGGTCTCAAAAAAAAAAAAAAAAAAACGAATGATAAGTATAGTGAAGTAAACAGAAAAGGGTGGGAAAAGGGAGAGCTGTGTAAAGAGGGATACTCTTTTAGGTAGAGCTGCTTGGTGGTAGGCTAAAGTTAGGGAAGGCTTCTTGGAGGAGGTGGCACTAAAGCAGAGAGATTTGATTATAGGGAAGAAGCAAGCCACGTGAATATCTGGGGAGACAGTGCTCCAGGCACTGAGAAGAGCAACGGCAAAACTCCCAAGTCAGAAATATTTCTGGTATTTTAAGAAACAGCAGGAAAACCAGTATGGCTGAAGCAGAGTAAAGAAGGAAAATAGTAGTTAGATGTGAGACATTAAATTTGGATGCATCAAATATGCATCCAGTGGGCATTTAGATTTCAACATGAGATACTGAATTGTGGAATTATACATGTGTAGATATACAAAACAAAATTATTGTAGAGTACAGCTTGAAATGGGCCACATATATGTGATGTGTATAAATATGAGGAGTTGATGGTTGTCTCTGTTCAGTTTCTCTAAGAGTCAAGAAGAGAGTAGACATATAAGAGGTTATTGGGAGAAATACCTGTGAAGGATAAAGGAAGAAAAGAGCAGAAACAGGTGAAGGGACTTTTCAGACTACAATGCAGGTCTGACATCTCTGATTGGAGAAAGGAGAGGAAGGGGTTTGGGGGTATGAAGAGCCTTAAATGACAGCACAGCACTGGGATGATGTTTGGTCTGTGGACAAAGATGGTCCATGGGAACATCGGGCATGTCCATGTTCCACATCAGGCAGAAATGGCCCAGCTCTGCAAATCCTGCTGTGGTCTAGACATTGTGACTAGCTCTGGGGAAATATGAACTTGGCAGGAATGTCATTATGGGTCTGAAGGTGCGGCACCTGGAGGCTTTCCGTCAACTACACTCTTCTTAGCTCTCTTACACTCTTTTGCAAGAGACCTGAGTGGTGGATTTCATGGCTACAGCAGTATTCAAAATGTTCTTCGTCACTGTACACAATCTTTTGACCCCAAGAAAACTATTCTATTTGCTCCTGCTTAAATTGGTAATAAGCAAAGCTCTCTATTTGGTCTGGGGGTTTTCTAACTGAATGATCTATGGTGTAATGAGATTGAGTAAGATTGATGTTATTTACGTGGTCTCATTTAACAGTGGAAGCAGGGCAGGAAGGCAGGAGAAATGGACAGCAGTTGAGGCATTTCAGAAAAGCCTTGTGCCTTTCAGATAGAAAGTGAAAGTGTTATGTCTGGACCCGGCAAAGAATGGGCAAAGAAAGCATGATTCTATGGAGGAGGCAAGAATTAATAAATTCCAAAGAAGATAGTGAAAGGAAAAGCAATACAAACTCCCCCTCCAATCTCTGTTCTTCTCACACAGACAAAAAGGCAGCTCAGGAGATAACATCCTTGCTCTTTTTGCCCAATCTTCTCTGTAGTTCCAATAGCTTTTAAATTGGTTGGCATGGTATGTCTGTAGCCAAAGTTGGACCTGTGTGCCTAGCATCGTTGATCTGAAAGTAACGTATTATTACAAGAAGATAAGGACCAAATTTGTGAGTATCATTAAGCAGAATGATTGGTTTCAACACATAGCTAAAGTCAAACAGACCAAGACAATTTCATTACTACCCAGTCCTAGCAAGATATGTATGACTCAGCTTTGTAACACTTAATTATTTCATGATTGATTTTGTTTTCTATCAATTATTTCAATCCAAGTTTATCTCAAAGCACTTGGGTATTAGCTCCAGACTCTCTGGGTTTGAATTGTGACTACACCACTTAATAACTTCGACTTTGAGCAAATGATTCCACCTTTCTACACCTTGGTTTCATTGTCTCTAAAATGGGGGTAAGATAGTATGTTCCTTATTGATTGCTGAAAGGACTAATATAATCTGTGTGAAGAACTTTAGCATAGAAAATTGGCCCCTCATTGGTGTTCTGTAAAAGTTTCCTGTAAGTGTTAGATACTTTCAATGGAAAAACAGATATTTTACCTCCATAATCACTCCTCTTTACAGTATTTTTCTGATCAGCATGCTGTTTTTCCTTTTCTTGAAAATATCAGTGATATTTAACAAAAAAAGAAGTTTGGGAGAATGGACTTTGATCTTGACACTCTTCTGTCTCTTTTGCTTGCAGGGATTAGTCCTGAAAACCTCCACAGTGGCAACCTTAGTAAGAAGGGAAACAGTGATCTTTCCAGGTGGGGATTGTGTCTTTGAGGCATATTTTTACTGCGCTGCTGATGCTACATGGGCATCACATTCTGGTTCCATTGATCCAAGTTAATGAAAGTCCCACATGGACAACTACACCTTGTGCCTGAGCAGAGAAGAGACAGCTCCTTCCACTTTTTTAGAAAACAAAAATGTGGCTTTTTTTTTTTTTTTTTTGACACAGTCTCATTTCCACCCGGGCTAGAGTGTGATGGCATTATCGGAGCTCA
This sequence comes from Perodicticus potto, assembly GCA_963574655.1. NCBI lineage: Eukaryota > Metazoa > Chordata > Mammalia > Primates > Lorisidae > Perodicticus > Perodicticus potto. The sequence continues at coordinate 26,494 of CAUYRH010032109.1, read as the reverse complement.
CTGCAACCTCAAACTCTCGGGCTCAAGTGATCCTACCACCTCAGCTTCCCAAAGTGCTTAGGTTACACATACGTGAGCCACTGTGCCCAGTCTCAAACATGCATTTTTACTTTCTCTTTTTGTTGGCTTTTTGCTAAATAAGCCAAATTTATTTAGCATAGGATTTACATAGGAAATGAGAGGCTGATTCATTATCTATAAACAACATACAGTTAAGGGTTGATTCACCAGTGTAAGTTCTCTCCTTCCTATTCTAAAGATTTGTTCTCTACCTGTCTCCACCTAGGGATAGCCTAACTCACATGGACCTGACTGCCGTTAAACTTGAATTTTGGCATCCATTGGGTGTTTTGACCATTGCACACATGCCTAATTTTTTCTTCTTTAAACTAATATCTAACTATTCTTTGCGAGTGAAAAGCTAAGCAATGGAAAAGGTATTTATGTCAGAGACTCCTCTGTGAAGTAAACAGAGATTCCCCCACTTCCAGTGGACAAAAGTGTAGGATGATGTGTTAAGTTCTCATTTGATTAAGGGAAACAAAAGATAATAGCTTTGTTCCCAAGTTAACCAGTAGAATACTGAATCATTGCTCTGTGGGACAGCACTGAGCTGTGGGGACCTGCAACCCTTTTCTTTTCCTCTAATGACTCCATCATTACACACCAAATCATGTCTATTGAAAGACCGTTAGTCTTAGCATATGTTGGTTAGCAGAAAATTTCTCTTTAAAATAACCTGTTATGTAAAGTCTTTAGATTTCTATACAGCTGAAGAAGGAGAAGTATGTTAATACCCAGGAACTCCTTTATATGACTCAGTAACTGTGGTGAAGAAAGGAGGGTGTCACCCTGATGGAACAGATGTGCACCTGGTGCTGGAGAGTTGCTGAGCCTTGCCAATGCACTCTGCCCTGGTCAGATGTTCAGCTTCTCCAGGGGACAGTCATCCAGTGCCTCAGATAAGACCATCAATCATTATCCAAGGGTCAGAATTTCCAGCAAGGCTAGAGGAAACATTTTGATTAATGCCTACAGGCTGACCTGGATGGTGCTGAGGGCTGAAAGTTGTGCTGAAAATGAGGTAAGGAATAATTGTTTTTTAATAACCTTGGTAATTGTCCTCCATGTTGTTCTTATCATGAATTCTAAATTTATTCCACCCTATTAAAATCCAGTCTAAATAGGTTATTATGAATGACTTTCTATATCCTAGAAACCATAATGAGAGAATGCTGGTTTGGGCCCCTGGTATACAGGGGTTTATGAACTTAATTTTTTTTTTCTTGAAGATTTGAACAAAAGTGATTTTGTTGTTGTTGCTGTTGTTGCAGTTTTTGGCCAGGGCTGGGTTTGAACCCACCAGTATACCTCCAGTATATGGGGCCGGCACCCTACTCCTTGAGCCACAAGCACCACCCAGAACAAAAGTGATTTTATTTGACCAAAAGAGCCTGGAAAAGCATAGAAAGAAAGGAAGTTGACTTTGACCAGATTCCAACAGGCTTTTTTTAACACTTAAATCTTTATCTAAACAGTCCCAGGGTCGCAATGAGAAGGAAGACATGAGGTTTGTACGGGTGTGGGGGTAAGGGAGAACTTCCCCCTGTCCCCAAAAGTTCACTGAAAGATCAACTCAGAATAAAATTGATTAATAAGAGAAAGAGGTTTATTTTCTGTGTGTGTGGGAAGAATCGTGGAATGATTGCTAAATACCCCAGTGGGGTCCAGAAATGTGTATTCTCTCCTTGTAGAGAGGAGGGTAAGGTAAGGAATACAGGTAATTCTATTTAGAGACAGTAAATAGTTGCTAGGGAGGATGAATGCATGGGAGAAACAGATTAACTGGTAAATTAATACCTGAGACACAGGTATTATGTTTAAAATGATGTGGGCAGGTCTGGTTGCTTTCTGGATCTTCTTTCCTGTACCACATTGAGGTAACAGGGAGGGGAAGGGCAGTCAGTTGTTCTTTTGATAGGTCCCTTGATTATGAAGATGGAGGGAAAGCTCCTTCCACGAGCCACTGATATCTAAGGGTCTTTCATTCAAAATACTCTTTTTTAACAAGGAGTCATATTTTGGGGTGGAATTTCCCAAGCTCCTTCAGGAACTTGAGAGAAATATTCCCCATCCTAGAAGAAACACAAGAGCAATTGAATTCTTCCTCAATTGTAATAATCAGTTATGATTCTTTTAGGTGCAGCAGTCTAAAATCTTTTTGTATATGAATGTATAAATAGCAACTGTGAGTCTTAATCTACAAATTCTAATGTATAGGAATTGTACATTTTCTTAATAAAAAAAAGAATGTTACTCTAATATGATGCAATGAGAATGGCACGTCACTTCTGTGATATTGTTACTAAAAGTTCAGCACTTGTCCCCAAGGCTGAATCAGTGAGAATGAAGAACGAGGACAAGTGGTTTAAGGAAATAGAGAAGTTTATTAATTTGCCAGCAAATAAGGAGGGCCATCGACTAGCATCTCAAAAGATTGCCATCCAGTCTTTAAGCAAAAGTACAGGGCTTTTAAAAGGGCAGAGGTTGTTAGCAAGTGGGCTCATGTCTATGTGACCAGCGTCACACATCGTGGCTTTGTGCATTGTTTAACTATAACTGGTGGTTCTGGTGACCTTATCTCCAGTGAGGACAATCTCATGACCCTTGTCTGGACAATTCCGTAGAGCCATCTCCTGTGGTTTAAGATATTAGAAAACACACAGCAAAGAATATTTTTCTGCCCTTTTAATTACTAGCCTCAGGAGGAATGTAGGTTTTAATTTCCAAAAAGGAGGGGGGGCGATTTAAAGAGACTACTCATAAAACAGTTTGTTGCCCTTTTTGAGACCTTCACCTTTGTTACAGTATTTTTTCCAAAAAATCCATATTCCCAGTTTAATCATAATGAAAACATCAGACAAACCCACATTGGGGAACTTTCTACCAATACTTGGTCAGTACTCATCAAAGCTGTCAATGTCATGAAAAACAAGAAAAGACTGAGAAGCTGTGACAGTCCCGAAGAGTTGGGGAGACAGGACAACTAAATGCAGTGTTGTGTCCTGTACTGGACTCTAGAACAGAAAGAAGACATCAGTGAAAAAAACTGCTGAAATCCAAAAAAAGTCTGGAGTTTAGTTACTAGTCAGATACTAATGTCAGTTTCTTAGTTGTGACCAGTGTTCCATGGTAATGTAAGATACTAATGATAGGGAAATTGGGTGAAGTGTATATATAGGGACTCTTGGTATTATCTTTGCAATTTTTCTATAAATCTAAAATTTTTCCAAGATTAAAAGAGTTTAGGAAAAAACTTTACATCCAACCATGAACTCTCATTCTACTGGATTAGCTAGAAATTCAGTTCCAGGCATTAGTAGAGCTGCCTGCACCCTCAACTCGTGCCAAAGCACCTGGGTTTTGTGTCCACGGCATTTATTATTGATGTGCTCATTGTCTACACTCACAAGGTTACCTAAAACCAACAGTTGTGTTGTCATGTTGCAGGGGGTGAGGAGGACAGGCAAGAATGAGAATCCAGCTTTCTTAAACATACATGATAGTCTATCTGCAAGAAACTGTCATAGGGCAGGGCACAGCCCTCAGTGCTCATGGATCCTCCTCACTTCCATCTATTTCCCAGTCTAGGGTTAAAATAACAACAGCAACAGAAACCCTCGTCTTTATTTTCTTTCCGTCCTTATATAACAGCTACCTCTCCTTCCCCCGTCCTCAAAATACCTAACATCATATTTTCCTTGAGCTCAAGGTTTCCTAGAAAAAGGAATCATCCTCCTGCCATTTCTTTGTGGGCCCTGCAAAGTTCCCCAATACAAAGAATACAAATTCTGGCTACATAATTGGATGGAAAACTCAAAATAAAAATAAACACAAATCATTATATTGTTAATCCTGCCACTTATACAATTACAAACTGCCTTGTTATAGTAACTTATCTCTATTTATTCTTCTAAAAGTTCTACTGTTGGTCATTTGTAACAAGTTGTGACCAGCAAGGATGAGAGCATCTGGAGAAAGAATGCCTGTCCCAGCCAATTAAACAGTTAATTTTGAAATAAGTTATAAGTTGAATTTTAATCACAGAGTTACATTTATTTTTGCAGAATACTCAGAATTCCTTAAGTGTTTTTTTTGTTTCCTTTTTGTTTGTTTTTTTCATTTTTATTTTTTAAATTTAATGTTTATTAAATCATAACTGTATACATTTATGGAGTACAATGTGATGATTTGATATACAATGTGGAATGTTTAAACCCAACTGATTAACATAACTATCACCTCATTTACTTATTTTTGGTAGTAAGACATTTATAATATACTTTTAGTTGTTTTGAAGTGTACCCTTGCATTGTGCACATTAGGTGAGATCCCACCAAATACCCTCCCTCCACGCGCCCTCCCCACTCCCCTTCCCTCTCCCTCTTTTTTCACACCCAGCCTCAAGACATTATTTTAACAAACTAAAGTCTTACATTTTCTTTTAATTAAGTGATCTTGTCTACATTTATAGAATATAATTGTACTATTTGCAATGCCAAGTTTCCAGTGTCCTGCTAGTTGCCAATATACAGCATCAGGGACACAGTTCACATAAAATAACTAAAGAAGACTGACATACAAACACATTCAGGAGTAGGATGGATAGTTTAATTTTGCAAAATATTCCTCAGCTGCCATACACAACTGCTGTGAATATCAGGCTAATTTGCAAATATCTCCAGAACCATAAATTGGAAAACCAGGAGTATCAAGAAAATGGCTATTCAACATACATGGGAACATGATACTTTTTAATGCAAGAATGTTGCATTTTTAAATCTAATCTAAAAGAAGGATTTGTACAAGTTAATTTGTCTTATCTCTTACCTAAGCTCTTCTAACTCTTCTTAACCCATGCCCTAAATTCCATAGTAGCATCTGTCTCCTATGTCAGTAGGAGATATTTCCTAGCAGTCACCTTTTGTTTGAATATATAGAAGAAGCCATTTCCTGTGCCTGAATAGGGTCAGCCCCAAGAGGGAATGATTAAAGTTATGGATTACACTGCAATGATGTGAAGGGCTGGGTCCAAAGTGACAGAAGAGCCCCACCTTCTTTAATAAGTTTATTTATTCAGTATTTGGGTATGTTGGGCCTCTAATGTAAGTGTCTCAAGGCTGAGGCCCTGCTTATCCAAGACCAGTGACCCTATTGGTTTCTCTTAATGATCTTAGTTGCCAATCTTTATTCAAATCCTGCATCATGTAGTATACATTTTTAAAAACAAATCTTATTGTCATGACAGGAGAGATTATATCAAACTCATAGCACCTGAACAGACAACAGTAATGTGAGGTCCCCAGATGGTCTTGTGGAGCTAGGAATAGCAGAGTAAATATCATTAAATATATTTCTCCTTCTCCTGGCCTACCATCTCAGAAAGGTGTGGAATCAAAGATAGTAATATTGTTTGTCATTGACAGGTGTTGGCACTCATGCCCAAGTTCAGACAGGTTGTTATTCAGAGGTGCTATGTCTTCTCTTTGCTGGAAAATTTGATAGAATCCTAATTCAGTATGTGGTAACACTGAGTGGTTGGATATTGCCATGTTTTGGTAGAGTTCCTGGGACGGAGGTTCTGGAACAAAAGTACTGTCAGTCAAGCAGCAAAATCACCCAGATGAACAGCTTGACACATACATCCATTTCCTTTTCTCCTTTCCCATGAGCCAGCCCACCCACCTTGAAGATCATCCTGGCATCTGACTTACAGGAAGAATGTTGTGACCGGTAAGATTTGAATTGGGATATCACTGAGTTTAGTGCCAGGAAGCCCCTAAGGAGAGAACATCAGCAGCTAAAGGGAAATGGGATCCTAGAATCCCTCTCTTCTTTTCATGTAGGACATTCCATGCCCTGTCCAGAAGTGAATCCCAGCCCTAGTCTTCATGATTAAACTCTTAAGACTTCTCTAAAAATAGCTCCAAATGAATTTCAGCTGCAAGCTTCGTAGCTTCAAGGACTGAGATTTCTACCCTATTTTCCAGAAGGTGTCAGCACCCCCAAACACCCCAGCAGCACTGTATGCTGCTGTACACAGTAGGTCAGGGGTCTTCAAGATCACCAAGCTACTATGATAAGAAAATACCTCCTTTTTATAAATGGTATCCCAGGCCTCTACTCCAAAAGAATACCATGCCAATGAAAATTATGGACTGTTTAACTTAGGTCCTGAAATCCATAAGGGCTATGTCTTTTTATGGCTTATACTTTGTACAGAAACTCAAGTATATAAGTTGTGCCTGTCGTAATGATGCCTTACTGAGAAAGTATCACTGATCTGGAGAACTAAGTCCTCCAGAGGGCTTAGCTTATAGGAGCTAAAATTTTTATTCTGGAGACCTGTGACCTATGTGCTGGGAAAACACAAGAAACATGAGCCCCATATGTACCCTCTACTCACCAGCTACAGATCTTCAGGGAAAGAGAGGTCTGAAAAGTCTTGACCAACATGGAGATCCCAAAACTGAGACCTTGAAGCATTGAGACCTAATGGGTTTCCTTGTCCCCTGAATGGATGAGATCCATTCAGACTGGGTGGAGCCAAGTGAACCATTACCAGTAAGCCCAGAAACCTAAGTTGCTAGAGATTGTAAAGAAGAAAGTGAGGCAGTTTGGGACAAAGTGAGAAGCTCCATTTTGCTTAGAAGGCATCCAGCATAGTGTTTAAGATTGTAGGCTCTAAAGCCAAACTTCTATGTTTAAAGTTTCCAAATACTCTGTGAACAAAAAATGGAAATAATAATTAATAATAGTAGCTACTTTCAGGGTTTTATCAAGATTAACTGAATTAGTGCCTGTAAATATTTTAGAACAATGCTTGGCCCTTACCAAATCCACTAGTAGTGTTATTTATCACTACTATTATTATCATTTCCTATTATAATTATCACTAGCTCTTAAAGCTGAGCCATTGCAGTGCCTCTAGATTCTGCTCTCTATGCAAAATGATCACCATTGAACAGATTTGGTAAGGTTGAACTGGTTCCTGGTCCTTGGAGAACCAAGAAGCAGTTCCTGCATAGAAGTCACACCACCATGTTTTGGGTCCATAGCTGATGGAAAGACCTAACTGGGTGGTGGAGTCCTTCACTTATTAGTCATCTGCTTCTAAAAGGCATTAAGATGCAAGTTGGGTAGGAAGGGACTCTTAAAATGTTATTGCAGTTGGAGCTCATTCTCAGCCATGGACTGCTCAAGACCAGGAGACTCAATAAATGATAGATTGGGCTTCCTAATGGAGACTTCCAATTTAGTATCCAATCCCAGGTTTTGGCTGAGGTTCTCAGCTAATTGGTGTGCATGAGCATCTCTATAGCTGTGGCTCAGCTGCCTGCTGCAACATGCTTCACTTCACCCATGGTGTACAAAACAATGGTGACCCTTGATGCTGAAACTGGGATGAAATTTCTTCATAGCAACAGCCAAAGGCAGATTGAACCCCATGAATTTTACTGCAACATTTAATTCTCTCTATTAAGCAGAAAGAAAATGATACCAGGTACAAATATAGAACTGCACAAAGAAATGAAGAACACCAAAAATGGTCATATGTGGGCATATGTAAAAGATACTTTCCTCATTTTAACAGTTTTTACATGATATGTCACTATTTAAAGCACAAATAATGACACATTATGGAGTTTATAGACTATATAGGAGCAAAATATATAATGACATGCTCAGCACCCGTAGCACAGTGGTTATGGCACCAGCCAAATACACTGAGGCTGGCGGGTTCGAGCTCTGCCTGGGTAAACTAAGCAACAATGACAACTACAACAGAAAATAGCTGGTTGTTGCGGTGGTCACCTGTAGTCCCAGCTGCTTCAGAGGCTGAGGCAAGATAATCACTTAAGCCCAAGAGTTTGAGGTTGCTGTGAGCTGTGACACCATGGTACTCTACCAAGGGCAACATAGTGAGACTCTGTCTCAAAAAAAAAAAATTATATATATAGGCAACAGTACAAAAGCAGGGAGGGATGAAATTTGTCTGTTATGATATATGAAATGATATAGTATCATTTGAAGATGAACTGTAAGCAGTATATATTATAAATTCTAGATTAACCACTAAAAAAATAAAGAGCTAATGAACCAATAATGAAGATGAAATAAACTAATAAACAATAGTCAATACAAGAAAAAGCAAGAAAATAATAAAATAAGAACAAATAGATCAGACAAGTAGGAAATAAATAGTCAGATGGTAAATTTAGCCCAAAACATATTGATAAACACATTAAATGTAAATGGTCTAAACATTCTTATTAAAATTCAGAGATTGTCAAACTGTATAAAATATTAGAGTCTACTATATGCTGCTTACAAAAAAATACATTAATTATAAAGACAGATTGATTAGAACTAGAAGAATGACAAAAGACATACCGTGGAAATAGTAATCAAAGAGCAGCCAGGATTATGGGCTGAGATTTAGGGTTAAATCTTAGCTCTGGTGCCTAATCAGTGTTAAACTTGATATGTCACTTGACTTCTCTGAATTTAATTTATTTTCTTCTATCCACTTAAAATGTAGATAGATCTGTCTAATAGAGTTGTGGTAAAGTTTAAATGAATTAATGTACAGTATATGACTTCATTCCTTGCATATATTAACTGCTTAATAAATACCAGTGTTGTTGAATTGTTATTATTACTGTTTTTCATTTCATTGCAGAAAATTCAGTTGGGACCCTCTGAAATAGTTTGTCAAATACTCATAGTATGTCCAGGAATTTTCCACTTTGGTCTGGGCCATGGAATTCTAACCCATATGTGGAGTACATTTGTATTTTGATGGCTAAAAACAAAATTCAGTCTGAAGTAAAGGTTGCTTAGGCAATAAGAGTTGCTGAGCTGTGGAGCTCTTGGAAAAGATCAATTGGTCTTATCTTTGACTAGAGTTGGGGCCATCTGTCATCCCCAAGCTGATAAGAGGCTGGCTGCACTCAGCCCCCAGGGAGAAAGGATGTGCCTCATATGACAGGGTGATAGCTGGTAAGTGTGTGAGGAAAGGCAGAAAAGACACCTGGAAGCTGCAGGGCACATTCTCTGTCTGTGGGCAAACAAGAAGGGAGCATCCGTTCTCCCATTTCTGTAGTGACATTACATAAAGATAATGTAACACAGATGCTCAGGATAAATAATTCAGGAGAAAACAAGAGACATAAAACCCAAGCGCTGTGAACAGCAGCCAAGATATCTGTGGAAGCACCTCGTGTGCACCCTCATTCTGACAAAGTCTGCATTGAACTTTATATCCAGATGTGAATCCTTAACAGGAAAGGGAAAACATAGTATTTCCATGGGGCTGGAAGCTGTGCGATGGGTTTGGCTGAAACTGCTGCCCCCAGTACCTGTTTTTAAGTACTCTGCCTTTTTCTTTTCTCTAAGCAGCAAATTGCCCTCTTTTCTGTTTCTTCTTCACTACCTTCACCCAGAAAGTTCCTAATTCTTAGATTTCTTGAAGTCTCCTTAGGCAACTGAGTGTTGCATTCTTATTTTATTTAAAAAAATACTCAACAATTATATAATTATAATATTCAGCGATATATATTGAGTATTCAGCACATGGCATTGTACTAAGTGGACCTGTTTTTATGCTTAGTACTCATAAACACATTTGGAAGAAAATTCTATTATTTTTCCCATTTGGAATGGAAACAAACTGAGTTCAGAGAGGTTAAGTAACTTACCCAAGGCCATACAGATAGTAAGTAGACTAATAATGAAAAGCTGGGCAGTCTGACCCTACAATCTATTCTCTTAATCACTGTTTCACTACTCCATAAACTACGCAATAGTTAGGAAAATTATTTGGATGCAAGATGACCATCCAGTGTTTTTGTCTGGTTGCATAACTGTAAGTTAGCAAACTTGCACTCTTGTATGGGCCTCAGTGGCAGAACTTCTGGCTTTTTAATCCCACTTCCTTCAGTTCCTAGGTGGGTTCTCATGGGAAAGTCCCTTCCCCTTTTGAGCCTCATGGATCCCTGAAAGATTAAATAAAACCGTCCATGTAAAGGACATAGAACAGTGACGGGAGCATGTATGAGCTTACAGGAAGTAGAGATTAGTGAACAGCTGACAATTGATTAGGCTTTGGTAAGTATTCACTCATTAAGAATGGCAACAGCCAAAGCTCAGCTTCTCACGTTTCCACTACATATGGGGATCAGCTACAAAGTTATCTTGGAGAAGGTTAAACTGAAAGATGATGTGAATACATTGGAAGAGAAACTCTGTTCTGAACAATAATTAGTAGTTGTGGTATTTTAAGGAAAATTATTGGGGGCTTTAGGAGGGGAGTGTGGAGGCTATTAGCAATTTTATTTCTTCTGGCAGTTAGTCACACCTCCACAGGATGGAAGACGAAATTTTGTGATAAGATAGGATCTGAAACAAATATGGCCACCAAGTTGGAAAAATTAGGTTTATTAAGGATGAAGAACCAGTGAAGTCCAGGGAATTGCCCACTGGGACCTTGTGGGAAAATATATAAAAATTAAGAGGTCCATTAGATTTGGAGAATGGGGTGATGTGTTGGATGACACTGGCCTTTTTGGTATCCATTGGCTTGATTGATTGACATCCCTGAGCTGTAGTTGAATGGTACACAGGAGGAGAATGTAATCACCACAATACATGTGTAAAAACCAAGCTACAATTTGCAGTTGAAATGAATCCTTTTTATCATTAAAATTATAAAAGGACTAGAAAAAGGTCTTAAAATCAATTGAATTTCATAGCCAAGACCACTGATTAAGGAGGAAATCATGCTATTTTAATGTTTTCAAAGAATAGCAAATATCTATATGCATTAAAAGGCCAACACAGATCTTGGAAATGTGCGTTTTTTACTATTTGACAAAGCCCTCAAACTATAGATTTTATAAATGATGAAATGTAATGTAATTTATAACAAGTTTTAAAATTTCATTGTCTATCATTTCATTATACAATTGACTAAATGGAGAAAGGCTTACACTTTATACACAGGAGTATTTTAATTATAGATGAGAGGACTATTTTATGAGCGAGGCTATCGAATAGAGACTCTTTCAATATTTCTATGGTTAATCTTTTTAGACAAAGTTCAAATTTAATCTGATTTATTCTAGAAGAGAATTTGGAAGAAAGCCAGGAAATTAATAGTGAGATGTGTTTTTGTATGTATACCACAATACTTGCCATTTTCCCTCTAATTTGGCATTTGATTGTTTATTTCTTTAGACTCCTATGTTGTGTTTATTTCAGCACTCTCAATTATGTTACAAGAAGTGAAAGTTATGTTGTATTTGTATCTCCATGGTAATAGCACCAGAAGAGTATTGTTTTCAAATCAAGTACTCTAAATACTTATTGAATAAATAAAGGTCCTCATCCACACATGCATATATTTGTACACACACATACACCCTCAAGAGTACAAACTCATAAAAAGAAATGGCTAGAGGAATTTTTCAATGTCATATGGTTTTCTATTTCATGATAAGCCATATGAATACTCATTAACCTTAATTTATATATAAGCAAAACAATTATATAAATTTTCTAAAAAGACAACCAAAAAAATGAACTCTGAGCACTTAGCTAGGCATGATGGTAAGTACTATATTTGCTGTATTAATTCCTAATCCTTGAAACAACTCTTTGAAGTGAGTACTGTAATCATCTCCATTTCACAGCTGAGGAAACTGGGGTTTATAGGGGCTAAGTAACCCTCTTAAGTTACTCATCCAGAAAAATGGGGGAGAAATGATGCAGATCCAAATATGCCTCTTGGGAGGCTGGTTTTTTTGTGTGTTTGTTTTTCTTTTTTTCTTTGTTTTTGGCCAGGGCTGGGTTTGAGCCCGCCACCTCTGGCATGTGGGGCCGGCGCCCTACTCCTCTGAGCCACAGGCACCACCCGGGAGTCTGTTTTGTTAGTCACTTCATTAACCTGTCTTTCTTAGAGAGGATCTTACCAACTCATTCACCTCAGTGAGTGCCAGGTGAAATGGGCTTGCCACCATTTCAGAACAAACTATTAGTGATGGAGGCAGGGCAAGGACATGCATCTCCTGATTCTCAGTTCAGTGCTTTTATCCTGGCTCTTGAAAGTTGCTTTTTATTCTCCTTGAAGTTCACAAATCTCAGAGTAGTAAGGGCTCCATCTCTTTTCTTTACCTGGAAAATTATCAGCATGCAGTGGTCACAAGGTCACAGAGCCAGGTTCAGTGAGTGCCCTGCTCTAGACAAAAGCTAGGAGAGAAAGCTGCATCTCTGTGAACATTTTGAAGCCACAGGAAAGTCCCAGAGGGCTCGGGCTGGGGGAGTACCAGCTGCTAGTACTATCCCAAAATCTCCTGAGATCCTCCCAGATGTCTCAGGGCACATGGAAGCACCCGGGCCTGCACTTGGCTGTGCTGTTCCTCATGTACCAGGCCAGATGCCTTTCACTCTAGAGTCTACATCTGGTGTTGTCAGGGTGTTTAACAGTTGCTGATTGGTAATGTGAACAGAATATACTGATCCCTTTCCCTCAAGCTTTTTAAAGGAGAAAGAGGAGAAGAACAAGGAGAATATGTGTATTTGTAATAGTCTATTTAAATTTGTTTGTCACATGTTTTGTCTGCATCCCCTTTACACTGATCACAACTTGACCAAATAGCTTGTGTGACCGGCTCAGCTTCTGTGTCCAGGCCCATGACATAAATTTCAAGAGGACAGCAGCTATGTCTGTTTATTCACTACTGAACCCAATTTTTATAAATCAATCAGGGTAATAAATAGTTTTATTTAAAAAGACAAAGACTGAGAGTGACCAAGAGAACAAGGAAATGTTGTGGATGCATTTACTGAAGCCATAAAAATATTGTCCCACTGTAATAAACCTTAGGTTGCAATTACTGCTGACTTCAGGGGTGCTGCTCAAATGTTTGTGTTTGTAAATGTGCTGCACACACAGAAACATGGAAACCACTGGTATAAAATTTGAATAGTGATTTTTTTCTTCCATGTTGGAGTGGAAAAGAAAATGAACTGCATGAATTGTAGAGTAGCCAACTGAAAACAGCTAATCCCAAATACCCATCTCCTACAAAAAACCAGGAACAAGTGAGTATTTACATATCTTACTAACACAGAGCAGCATCCCACAACCCTAGTATTATTTACATACATATACCGAAGGCTGTATAGTTGTCACGTTGCAATAGAAATGTTACTTGCTGGGTGGTGCCTGTGGCTCAAGGAGTAGGGCACTGGCCCCATATACCTGAGGTGGTGGGTTCAAACTCAGCCCCAGCCAAGAAAAAAGAAAAGAAAAGAAAAGAAATGTTACTTGCATGATCCTGTTAACTCATATTTGCTAAGAAGTAGATGGAATATATTCAATCCAACCTTAGCAGTGTCACACAGAAATTTCTACAGTTTGAGACAATTTTTGGCAAGCCACTGGGAAATAGCCTCGTTCAGATTCTCACATAAACTCTTATTCACTAAAGTCAATTGAATTCTCATCAATACAAGAATAGAGATTCAAGAGTCATGGGCGAGAGTTCTGGAATTAGATACTGATAGCCCAACCTAGTAAGAGTTCTGTTTTCCTAGGAATGGAAATAACAATGGCTCCCTTTATTCCTTTCCTAGTACTGTCTTTAAGTGCATGATTATGAGAAAAATACCATGCCTCTCCTCTGAAAAATAATAGCAATCAAAAATACTTTAGAAGAAGATGTAACACTGGCCTCTCTTCCCAAAAGGTTTTAAGAGTTTTCTTTCTTAGATGAAACTATAGATTTTTATTCACATATGATAAGGGAGTATTTGATGGGTTTTCATGACCTTTTTATTCAGGGCACTGTTTTCTACTAGAAAACTGAGAAAATGATGTCTCAAAATGTCTGGGATTTTTTTCCCCCTATTTGTCCTCATTTTGTTAGAAAATTTGAAGGAAAATTAAGAATTATGTTTTTGGCCTTTTATTCTGGTTAATGGGAATTTTTTTTTTTTTAGCCCCAGTCATGTTGGCAAAAGAATTCCACACTTTGATTCTACAGTGCAGTGGCATTAGAATCTGACATGGATGTGACATTTGCTGTTTCACGCCTTGCATATTAATAGAAGGGGAGTTAGAAAGAGATGTCCTGAGGGCAAAGTAAGACTTCAGTTTTTCTTCAAATCTTCATTGCTTTTCTGCTTTCATCTCGGAGGGGATTCTAATGCCCAAACAGCTGCAGGCAGACATCTCTTGCAACCCAGCAGCAGCTTTGAGAAAAAAGTTTAAATAACATTTTCCATAGAATTCACATACTTTGGATCATTTCAAGAAAAATGTAATTGTGAACTGTTTCCACTTTTTTTCTTGTATGCTGCCATAACTAGGATCAGACTATGTTTATAAGTAGCCCAGAATTGTATGAATCACCCTACCAGTAAGGAAGGCGCTTATGACCTTATCCTTCCAATGAAAACTATTTTGGTTACTTATTATTTCCTGTTCCATCCTCAGTGAAATACACGGTTTAAGGATTTTGTTTTGATTTTTTATTTGGTGGTAATAGTTGAGTTCTTAACCAATCATATAACTAGTCGCCTCTTGGAAAACATTAGGGAGATGGTTGCAGGGGTAAACAGGAAAGAATGTGGGCACAGAGCAGCTGGAAATTAATAAGAAGGCTAGAGATCAAATTTGTGACTGACATTATTAGCAGCCTACTCTCATTGATCGAACTGACCTTGCTCTGGAATACAGATTCACTCTTTTCCAGTTATTTAACATTTGAGTGTACCCAAAAGCTATCTATCATAGAGAATAGAGAAAGGGTTCCCTGGTTGAAAATGAAATATTCCTGTATTAGAACTCTTCCTAAAAGGACTTTTTTTATCCATCTGAAAAGAAATGGTATCCAGCATGTTTGGTAAAATGGTCATATTAGAGTTACTGGGGTTAACCTTAAATTCTACTTATAATCTACTAGAGAATGACCTAGCTGCTAAAGGTACCTGACCTGTTTTACCTCTGTTACTGTATCAGTGGTTACCTCTCCCAAGATTACTATGTAAAGCAAAGACACCCTACTCACTTAAATGCCTAGAGGAGTGCAGCTTCTTGAAGACTTAAGCTCTGGTTATGCAAAAGTAATATTTAAAAGGCTTCTTTTCAATCCTAAGAGAAGATAATGCCTCCTTTCCTTTTTCGCTGTTCCTGCTGGCTCCTAGATACACAAAATTCCTCAAACTTTTACCAGGTAACAGAATGAGTTATTTTAACAGCAGTAACAGTCACACACATCCAATACTAATTACTTTCTTTTCTTTGGGGGGACTGTAGACTATCAAGGAGGAATAAAACATTTTATTTCCTCTCTTCAGGAAATAGAAGTCATTTCTGGGTTGTTAAAAGAATTGTTATCCTTTCTAGTTGTCTCTCTGTCTTCTCTCTCTGTTTCTCTCTCTGTCTCTCTCTCTCACTCTCCCTCCCTCCCCCCTCTCTCTTTTTCTCTCTCTCTCTCCCTCCCTCGCCCCTCTCTCTTTTTCTCTCTCTCTCTCCCTCCCTCACCCTCCATTCTCCCTCCCCCTCTCTATTCCACACAGACATTCACACATTCAGGTATGAAGGATTCAGTGCTGGTGTTTCAGACCCTATGGATAAGAAGGCTGAATTCCTTCAAAGTCAGAGAAGATGAATACCAATGCTGGAATTTGAAGGGGACAAGGTGAAGTGCTCTGAAGTAAAGCAGCCTTCCCACAGAAGAAAGAAATAAGGTTACTAGCGTGCCCAGGAGGCAGTAGCACCTTGATAAGGTTTGGATGTTTGGCCCTTCAAACCTCATGTTGAAATTTTATCCCCAGTGTGGGACCTGGTGGGAGGTGTTTAGGTCATGGGGGTCAGATCCCTCAAGAATGGCTTAGTGCCCTCCCCATGGTAGTGAGTTAGTGAGTTCTTCCTCTGTTGGCCCACTAGAGAGATGGTTGGTTTTGGTTTTTTGTTTTTGAGACAGAGTCTCAACTACATGCCCTAGTTACAGTGCCATGGCATCACTGTAGCTCATAGCAACCTCAAACTCTTGGGCTTGAGCAATCTTCTTGCCTCAGCCCCCTAAGTAGCTGGGACTGCAAGTGCCTGCCATTGCTCAGCTAGTTTGTTCTATTTTTAGTAGAGATGGGGTCTTGCTCTTGCTCAGGCAGGACCCAACTCCTGAGCTCAATCAACCTACCTACCTCTACCTCCCAGAGTGATGGTAGTGAGCGTAGGCATGAGCTCCCTCTCTTACCATGCTCCTTCTTTGCCTTTCACCTTGACTGGAAGGTCCCTAAAGCCCTCACCAGATGCAGATGCTGGTGCCATGATTGTATAGCCTGCAGAATCATAAGCCAAATCAACATCTTTTCTTTATAAATTACCCAGGTATTTATAATTACTCAGGTATTTCCTTTATAGCAACACAAAATGCACTAACACAAATCTCACTGCAGGAATACATCTATGACAAAACTGCACAACACATTTCAAATTTGTGAACAACTGCAAAAATCTCTGTGCCTCAGTTTGTTGCTTACCATTGACTTGTTATGAGGGTCTGGACAACAAGCATTTTGGTGACCCTCATGGTGGACTGAACCCAGGGGCCTTTCTCCAAGTTTTGTAAATTGTATCAGCAACCTGAGATAATAAAAGGAACAGGGTTCCTGCATGTTGACAAAGGTTCAGAGCCAAATTTAATTACCTATAATTGACAAGGTGTTTTTACTTGTACCCAAGTATGATCTGCAAATTTATACAAATTACAAAAGTAATTGACAAAAAATGTAGGTGCGCATCCACCTATGTTTTGGCATGTGTCTTGGGGTTCCCTTGAAGCAGATCATGAGACAAGGGTCAAATGTAGGTGACTTATTCGGAAAGTGAATCCAGAAAACCCCTGTAGATGAGTGAGGAATGACCCAGGAAAGGGGAGGCAGCTAATAAAATGTACATCATCAAACTAGTTATCACTGTGAGTAATGGAAACAGCCCTGCTGGGGAGCTCTGAAGGTCTCTGGCTTCAGAATTATCATATCCATACAGAAATGAACTTGGACATTTTCATACCCACTTACAATAGTCATTATTGATGACTGCTTCTAAGAAGCAGTAATTCTCTGGATTTGCAAACTATCCAGTGGGACTGAGGAGGCTCTGGCCACCAGACCAAGCCCATAGGCCCCTGGAATTTGAGAGTGCAGTAAGCAGTAATGCCCCAGGATACATGGGTGTCCCCCACCAGGATTGGGTACAGATTACGATGCAGTTCAATAGCTCTGCACTTATAATCACACCAGTAGCCTCAATTTTTTCAGGGGTGCAATCTTTTCAAGAGAAAATGAAGTTTTCAAATGTGCTTTAGAAACAGTCTTGGAGTTGGAAGAAACCAGGAATGATCTAGGCCTTTTCAACTCATTTTATCAATGAGGTAATAAATGCCTACAGAAAATAAATGATCTGTCTAGGACTCCTCCCCAAACTGGTAAAGCCTGCGTTAGCAGCCAGAGGTTCCAATTTTCAGTCCAACATTGTTTTGATCAAATTGTGTGCACTTTTACTGCATCTTATTTGTAGCTATTGGTCAAAAGTAGAATTCAAGAAAATATGTAGAGCTGTAGAGCTGGCGTGCTACTAAGACTGATATTGTCACTGAGTTAATAGAATGTAATCTCACCCACCTTGCCTATTTCTGTGTTCATTACAGTGTTACAGCATGGGATTATAAACCATCTTCTACCACTGAGGCTCCCAGATTCCCTGACTTGATTTTGTCTCCCTCTGATGGTGCTTTCCTCTGCTTGGAATGGAGTTCCACATTAAACTCTCCCCAGATAGGCTCATATTTATCTTTTCAAGTTCAGTAAAATGCCACTTTCTTTGTGAAACTTACCTTCATACCACATCACAAAGTTACTGCTTCAGCTTCTTCCCAACAACACTTCACTACCAAATCTCCTATATGTAGCATTTACACTACAGTTTGCATGCTTGTTTACCTGCTCATTTTCCTGCCTGGATCCCATCATTCTATGTTGCTTTGAGAATAGCAGGCTTACATTATTTAGAATAGTTTGGGTTGTCCTGAAGTGGTAAATGACCCTAAATCTAAATGAGTTTTTAAAAAATTAAATAAATAAAAAGATTGATTTCTTTTCTTGTGCACACTGTGTTCATCAAGAGTCAGCTAGGGGTCTCTCCTGCACACTGTGGTCATTCTCGTTCAGAGATCCAGACTGACAGAGTAGATGCTTTCTGAAACATTGTGCATTGTTTTGGAAGAGGGAAGGAAAGTATGGCAAACAGCTTTTGAATCTCCTATGTGACAATGGTGCATGCCACTGCTCTGTTTCATTGACTAATGCAGTCCTTATCATGGGCCAGAATATTTGTGAGCTGCATTAATGACAACGTTTGCATTCCCCTTGCCTGGCACACTGTAAGAGTTTAATAAATGTTTGATGAATGAATCAGTGAGCAAATGAACCAGTAAATGATTATATATACTTCTTGTATTTGTTTGAGATGCATGAACTATTTTGAGTAGCATAAGTTGACATACATTGAGGTTATTTCGCTCTTTTCCTTTACATAGCAGAATCATCATTATCAATCATGGTGGTCATTGAACATTGTGCACTAGGCTTCAAGCCAAATACTTTAGAGAGTTATTTAGTCATCATAACAATTCTGTAAGGCACTTTATCATCATCATCATCATCATTATTATTATTTTATAGCTGAGGAAATTGAGGTGCAGAGAAATATTACCTACTCAAAATCACATTGTGTAAAAGTAGTGGAATTGAGTCTAAATTCAGGTCTGTCTGGCTCTAAAGCCCCAATTTTTAAACTATTTTTGTTATAGAATCCTCCCAGAATTTCTCCTTCAAAAGCCTAAATAAGGATAGTTCCAAAAATGCTCTAGCAAGGCCTTTTATTGCTGTCAGGATATAGGAAAATATTGAATCAACCAACATACAGAGGCTAGGAGAAGCAGTATCAAGCTGGCATTGTCCAAAAGCTCTTCTAAATTTGGTACTTTTCATTTTTTCTAGCTCTTAACATTGTGGTTACCAAGTGCAAAACCTGAGGTGTCTACTGTGTGCCTATAAAAAATCCCCAAAGGATTTGGTCCCCAAATAGGCCCAAAGATTTTTTTTATTTCTTTATAATTTATTTTTTATTTCAAATTAATATAAGGGTACACATTTTAGGTTACATTGTTTTCAATTTCAAGGTAGAGTCCAAGTTGTAGTTGAGCCCTTCACCCAGGGGGCATGCTGAACACGCTATTGTGCACAGTAGGTGAGATGCCGCCAATTGCCTTCCCTCTTCTCCCATCCTCCTTACTATGCTATATTTGTGTTTTATCATTTATGTGGGTGTGTAGTTATATACTGTTTTCATATTACTATTGTGAACATTGGATTTTTTTTTCCATTCTTGAGATACTTAACTAAAAAGAAAGTGTTCCAACTCCATCCAGGTAAACATAAAAGATGTAAAGTCCCCATCTTTTCTTATGGCTGAATAGTACTCCATGGTGTACATAGGCCACAGTTTGTTAATCCATTCATGGGGAGATGGGCATTTGGATTGATACCACAACTTGGCAGTTATAAATTGAGCTATGATAAACATTCCAATGCAAATGTCTTTGTTGTAAAATGATTTTTATTCTTCTGAATACCTAGTAATGGATGGCAGTATCAAATGGAAGGTCAACTTTTCGTTTCTTAAAAATTCTCCATATGCCTTTCCATAAAAGTTGTATTAGTTTGCAGTTCCACCAGCATAAATATTCTCTTCTCTCCACAACCACACTAGCATCAGAAGATTTGGGACTTTGTGATGTGGGCTAATCTCACTGGAGTTAGGTGTTAACTCAGAGTTGTTTTGATTTGCATTTCTCTTATGATTAAAGACAATGAACATTTTGTCATGTGTTTCTTGGCCAATTGTCTGTCTTCTTCAGAGAAGTTTCTGTTCTAGTCTCTTGCCCACTTATAAATGGTGTTTTTTACTCTTTTCTTGATTAATTTGAGTTCTCTGTAGATTCTAGTATCAGCTCTTTGTCAGATTCATAACATGCAAAAATCTTCTCCCATTCTGAATGCTGTTTGCTTTAGCTCTTATAACTTTAGTTGTGCAGAAGCTTTTGAGCTTGATCAAATTCCAGTTATTTATTTTTGGTGTTGCTGCAATTGCCAGGTCTAAAGTTTCTAACTAGGGCAAATGTGTACTCCTGGGCCCCTGGCTGCCCATTCTGAAGCTACAGAAGTTGAGCTGGCTTTCTGCCTGTTGGAATCAGATTCAGCTTGTAAAATGATCACAATGTCATGACCACCCTGCCCCCTAGTGGGAGGGATGTGTGCCGCTGTCCTTGGTTCTGAAACAGTGCTCAGCCCTGAGTCGCAGCTGTTTCTCATCATCCTGGTGTTTGCAACAGGACCTGGCATTTGTTCCTCACTTCTTTTGTCTGTCATGATAAACAGTAGATCTGATTTCATGTAATTCTTATGGTTTTGTTTTTTCTCACACTTATTATTTTTGTTAAGGAAATTGAAAATACACTTTTTCTCTTTATGCATTCTGATCCTAATGTTTATGTCTCCCTGGGTCTCAAGGCTATAGCTTGTTGCAATTGTCCCAATAATAATGTGAAATAAATACATTAAAGACAGTAGAATAACCAAAATGAGTAAATAAAACACAAATTTTGAAACAAGTCTGACTATATTTGAACCCGAGCTCTCTCATTTACAAGCTGGGCAACTTTGGGAAACTTTTCTAACTTCTCTGAGTCTCACCTTTTTCATCCTTAAGATGGAAATTTAACAGTGTCAAGCTTAGAAAGTCATGGGTAACCTTAAAAATTTTTAATGACATAATCCTTGTAAAATGTTCAACACATATCTGGCTCCTGAAAAGTAACAAAAAGCAACAGTTATTAGCTGCTGCTGGCATTTTGTAGCAGCTGTTGCTATTTTTATTTTCTGGTTATAATTTTTACCAGTCATGGAATTGATTTTGTTACAGCATTTGCCAAAGGTTTGCTTATTATAATTAATGTTTTGAGGGAGAATCTATGTATGTTAGATAGCAATTTTCCCATTCTTTTCCCCACCGTTCAAATGAGTTATGCAGAACACAGGATACCCGGATTATATTATCTCAGCTGTTTCCCCTCAGAAATGCCAACTTCATCATGCTTCCATTTATTGTAGAAGACTGGTAAAAATTATTCTTGAAGGAATATGTGCTTTCTGTAAAGTTGAAAATATTCTTCGTTGTTAGCCAATGAACCTTTTTGAAAGGAGCCTATGTAACAAAGTTTCTCTCAAGGAAACTTTTCTGCCTTCTTTTGTCCAAAATATAAATGAGCATTATGTAACCTAGCATGGTTTTTGCTCTGTCTTACCTGCCAGGAAATGTACTGCCAAACTCATTTTCTGATAGTAGTTATGAATTTATCTCAAATGCTAAATATATCCTGTACTCCCTGCCCTATGATATCACCTTTATTCTATTTTTGCCACTAATTGATTTATTTTGTTTGTCTTTCCATGCACAGGCTTCCAAAATTCTATTTATATTTTATGCTTTTTATTGATAATCAGTCTATTTTGTTCTCAAACTTATATGCTATTATTAATAAATAGTTTAATATAAAGGAGGTACATTGTTCTAGACATAAATAAACCACAATTCCAATTAACTTAATTTATGCCATGTAGCAACTGTATTTGAGGAGTTATTATGGAAAATAAACAGCTAATCTTTATATTACCATGGATGAAATAACTAGGACTAGAAAATTAGGTTAGGATAGTTCACTCAGTGCCATCTATGATGTGGGCTACTGCAGTATATCACGGGGATACCGAAAGATAGGCCTGCTAGGGCTTTGACTCAGGATGCCCACGTCTTTCTTTTATTAGCTATGTAATTTGGACAAGTTATATAATTTTTCTGGGTTTTCCCCTCTCACTTGTGAAATAAAGTGGTTGTGAGGTTTAAAAAAGACACAGATTAAAGAGGCTTGGTAAATAGTAAGCACTCAATAAATGTTAGCTGCCTACAATGACTCAATAATAAAAACTGCTATTACTATGATTATTGCTGGTATCTTTCCAGGACTACCCTGTTGGAAATTGTAAGACAAGCAAACAAAACAGAACAGCACTGATTATTTCTCCCGCATGTTTTAGTTTTCTCCATATAACACAGCACCATTCCACATACTGTGTTTTATTCATTTGTTTGTTCATTTCCTATCTCTTCCACCAGAATGTGGAATGTAAAAAAGGCTTTTATTCATTTGTTTTGTTTTGTTTTGCTTTCTTACATAGTCTCAGTACCCATTACAGTGCATGTCATGTAGTAGATGCTTAATAAATTATTTGATAAGTGAGTGAGGGAATAAATGAATGAATGAATGGCTGGTCGTGGTAAGTATTTGCAATAGTATTTGTGAGAGGCAAAATTCATTAACCCAGAATATAAAAATGATAACAAAAAGCTATACCCCAGATGACTCATCATAGACCCAATCTGAGCATAATTATTTTTCGGAACTCACTATTATTCTGCATAGTGAGTTTTAAAGATCAATTTCAAGAGCCTCCTTTTTCAAAACATGCTGAAAATTTTAGCCAGTGTAATTGAGAAAAGTTTTTACCAATTATGGTGGTGCCTGTATACTTCAGCCATTGGAACAGAGTATCTGTATCTTTTGCAAAACCCCAGTTGAAAGATAATATTGCTATTACTTGTTTTATTATCTAATTCTTGATCTTCTCTTGAAAGTATCTTACTACTCGACTCCTTCTATCAGGGTTATTATTACGGATTTTTTGTTTGTTTGAGACAGAGTCTTGCTCTGTCACCCTGAGTAGAGTGCTGTAGCATCAGCCTTGCTCACAGCAACCTCAAACTTCTGGTTTAAGCTACCCTCCTTCCTCAGCCTCTCAAGTAGCTAGGACTATAGGTGCCCGCCACAATGCTAATATTTCTGTTTTTAGTAGAGATGGGGTCTTACTCTTGTTCAGGCTGATCTCAAACTCCTGAGCTCAAGAGATCCTCCCACCTCAGCCTCCCAGCGTGCTAGGATTACAGACGTGTGCCATTGTGTCTGGCCTTTTTATTACATTCTCTATCCGTACCTTCAGGAAGTTCAAATAATGTGAATGTGGTACCTTATCACATACAGTGTTCAAGTTGGCACTTGCATTTGACTTCCAGCTCCAAAGACCTTCTAGTTGGTGGCCTTAGTAAATTATTTAAATCTTTTCCTGTTTATTTATCTGTAAAATGTAACTTGAGGGGCATCGCTGACTCATAAGGCAAGATGGCATGAAATAAATCACCTAAGGTGCCAAGCACATGTCAATACTCAGTAAACACTAGCTCGTGTTATGTATCTCTGATTATTATATATTCCCAATTTGACACGGCATCATTCTTAGAGGTTCACAGAGTTTTAGCTTTGACCAATAGCAAAATTGTGACCAAAATGTGTCTTTGGTACCTCTCTAGTCAGTGTTCTTTTTTCTTTCCCCTGAAGCTATTTTCCCATCCCATTCTTGCCCCCAAAAAGAAATAATGAGAAAACATACCTGATACATAATCGTATTTTAATTTGTAAAATGAAGCTGGGTTATTTGTGAAACAATGTCTGAGTTATGTGATGCAGTTTTCAGATTTCTGTATTAGCCTTTTGTCCAAAAATCAATATTATGTAACTTGGTGTGGTTTTCTCTCTCTTCTACCTGGGTTCAACCTCTGAAAAGGCCTCTACCTATAGCAAAGATGAACTCATTCCAGCTTATCCTTCACATGCTGTCTGTAACATATAAGAGATGCTTCAAGGAGCCAAGCACTTATGAGGCTAAATGATGATATATGCAAGCCCATGTCACAGACTCTGCTCCTTCTGAACGCGCTTGATTGAGACCTGCAGGCCTATTTGAGAAGTTTTGAGTCACTGGGAGCACATCCACAGGGAGCACGATTTGGAACAAGGGCTTTCGTACTTGATTTTGGTCTCCTGAAAAATATACCTGAAAACAGTGGGTTCAAAAGAAGGAAGAGAAGGGATCGTTTTTGAATTTGGAAATCATTGACTCATGAAGAAATCTGCATTTAAAAATTCTTCTTAAAAAAATGATTGGTCAACTTCTAAGACCCAGAACAGTGGTTATGTTTACTGTTGCTCCGACTGCCCTGCTGGGAGTCCTCAGGTCCCACCGACTGGAAGCGTGGCTTTCCATAAATCACCCAGGCCATTTCAGCTAAAGATTGTACTTAGAAATAAACACATTTCACGTAAGAGAAAATTATTTATCAAGCATTGGCACATTACTTGTCACTAAGCAAGGGCATTCAAGAATTTCATACACTATGACGATATCAACCAGGAAATCTTATGGATGTCAGAAAGAAAAGTGCGTGAATAAAGTTAGCTCTTGGTAGCCAAAGGTCAGGATTTGAATTAGAGAAAGTATTCTGGGAGTTTTTCTTTGTGTTTTGTTTGAGGGGATGCTGTTTTATTTTACTCATTTATTTTTCAAGCTACGAAATCATCTAGGTAAGAGCAAGGTTGAACTCTAGTGGTGAAAAGCCCAAACTACAAGTTATTTTAAAAATCTCTCTACAAATGAAATAATAACCCTGGAATGCTATACCAAAATAGAGAGGTTCGGGAGGCTGCAAACCCCAACGACAGCAACAGACTTGATCTTAAAAGAGGAGTCTGTTTGAAAGAACCGGTTTCCTCCCATATGGTGTGACTGTTATGGCTGCGTGAAGGCAGCACACTGTTCTAGGGCAAATGCCAAGGGACGATATTTTTAGATTTCTCAAAAGCAACCACTGAATATATATGAATCTACAAGGACAGCATTCATGAAGTAATGTGCTGAAAATAAAGTTTATTAAGAATTTCTTAAGTCAACCTTGACTATAACCACGTTAATAAGGAACAGGACTAGCCTAAGTTTCATTCATTCCACAAACATGAATTAAGCCCCTTCTCTAGGTGAGATATGGGGGCGGGGGAGGAGGGACATAAAGAAGTATTAGGCAAGTGTCTCGCTTTCCCAAGTGGAAGATAATTTGCCCCTGATACAGAAACAGAGGTGCAGAGAACCAATGTAATCAGGTTTGCCAGACTAAAAAATCTCCAAAGACCACTACAAACAGCACCTACCTCATCCCTTGGAATCGTGTACTACAAAACTTGTACCTGCTTGCCCTAGTCTTTGCATGATATCATGCTGTGTCTGAGTACCTTGCTCTTGTTGGAAGCCAGAAATCTATGAACATTTCATCCACGGTGAAGTGTATCAATGTTTATAAAACGTATGGATCATTTAGAGACAAGGGCATCATTTGACCTTGCTGGTTGGTTAGCAGTTTGCTTATTTCTTATCCTGTAGAATTCGAGTGATCTGGTCAACAATTCAGACTTATTTGTGAGGTTACCATTTTTAGGGTATGATTTTCTAAAGAATATTAGGGTAAAGTAGTATTGGATGTGTGTATTAGTGAGCCAATCTAAGAAAAAGAATAAAAGAATTTATTTTTCTTATGTAACCAAGGTCAGGTTAGGGAAGGACCTGGCTTTAGGGATGAGAGATTTATGTGCCCTATGGTTAGTATTTCTCCTTATTATTTGCAATTATTCACTTTTTCTCCCTTTCTCTCCATCTCTCATCTAAGTCTCTCCCTGAATGTCAGCTTCTCTAGTGCCATCAACAGACTTTCTCTGTTTGGTGAGGAGTATAGACCAGCCTCTTGAAAGTTACCACTTAGACCCACAGCCTGAGAGGCAAGGGAAGTCTTTCTCCCAGGTCCCTCATTTAACTTTCAGGGATGACCTGTGTTGGCCTGGCATAGTTCCTATGCCCGCTCTTTAGACAAATCACGTGCTACTGTGATTGGTTCAGCGTGGACCTATCTCTATGCCAGAATACACAGTGTCTGCATCAGAAGAAGGTAGAATAGAATTATTGCAGGTCAGGTGACCATCCCAATTTGAATCTACTCAAAGAGGCTCTTTGGGAAAGGATTCTGTGCTTATAATATATTTAAGAGTTTTCTTTTTTTTTTTTTTTTTGAGACAGAGTCTCACCATGTCTCCCTCAGGAGAGTGCTGTGGCATTACAGCTCACAGCGACCTCAAACTCTTGGGGTCAAGTGATTCTCTTGTCTAAGTCTTCCAAGTAGCTGGGAGCACAGGCGCCCACTACAACGCCCCGCCTTTTCTTTTTTTTTTTTTTTTTTTTTTTTTCAGTTTTTGGCCAGGGCCGGGTTTTTAACAAGCCACCTCCAGTAAATGGGGCCACGCCTTAAACCTTGAGCCACAGGCCCCGCCCCCCGCCATTTTTCGGTTGCTGTTTTCATTGTTGCCTAGGT
>CAUYRH010032104.1:0-23628 GCA_963574655.1 Perodicticus potto | reverse complement strand
TTGAAATATTTTCATCAAACTGGTTAATATAGCCTTCATGGCATTTTCTTAGTTATTGTGTTAAGACATTTATATTCTAAATTTAGTAGGTTTCACCTGTACCCTTCTAAGATGCACCACCGTAGGTGTGATCCCACCAATTACCCTTCCTCCACCCAGCCTCTCCCCTCTCCTCCCCTCCCTTTCCCCTTTTCCCATATTCTTGTGCTATAATTAGGTTATAGCTTTCATATTAAAGCTATAAATTAGTTTCATAGTAGGGCTGAGTACATTGGATACTTTTTCTTTTTGCTAAGAAGATCATATTCTTCTATTTCTTCTTGAATCAGTTTTGACAAGTTATGGTTTTCAAGAAGTGTGTTCATTTCATTTCATCTCATTTATTGACTATGTTGGCTCAGAGTCATTTATGGTACAACCTTAATATCATTTCACTGTGTGTAGGCTTCATAGTGATATGCCATCTCTGATTTTTAATATTTGTAACTTGAGTTTTCTCTTTTTCTTAGTTTATCTTGGTGTAAGGATTTACCAATTTTATTAATCTTTTGAGGATAATTTTCTGTTTCTTTTTTGGCCGTGTGCAATGGCTCACTCCTGTAATCCTAGCACTCTGGGAAACTGAGTCAGGTGGATTGCCTGAGCTCATGCGTTCCAGATCAGCCTGAGACAGAGTGAGACCTCATCTTTAAAAAGAAAGCCAGGCGTTGTGGCAGGTGCCTATATTCCCAGCTACTTGGAAGGCTGAGGGAAGAGAATCGCTTAAGCCCAAGCGTTTGAGGTTGCTGTGAGTTCTGACACTATGGCACTCTACCCAGGGTGACAAAGTAAGACTGTGTCTCAACAAAAAAGTAAAATAAAATAAAAATATTTGTCTATTTTATAGATTTCTACTCTTTACTAGTTCTTTCCTTCTCCTTCCTTCGTATCTAGTTTCTTGTTTTTCTTCTTCTTCTAGCTTTATAAGGTAGAATATAATATCATTGATTTGAAACTTTTCTTCTTTTCTAATATAGGCATTGAAGTTATTTTTCCTCTAAGCACTGATTCTTTATCCTTTAAAATTTGCTATCTTGTATTTTTTAGTATCATTCATTTAAAAATACTTGCTATTTTCACCAGGCATGGTTGCTCATGCCTGTAATCCTAGCACTTTGGGAAGTCAAGGTAGGTGGGTGGATTGCCTGAGCTAACAGGTTCGAGACCAGCCTGAGTAAGAGCAATACCCCCATCTCTAAAAATAGTTGGGCATTATGGTGGGTGCCTGTATTCCCAGCTACTAGGGAGGCTGAGGCAAGAGAATCGCTTGAGCACAAGAGTTTGAGGTTGCTGTGACACCATGGCACTCTACTGAGTGCAACAAGTAAGACTCTGTCTCAAAAAAACATATATTTACTAGTTTCTGTTATGATCATTTTTTAGCCTATGGGTCATTTAGAAGTATGTTAAATAATTTCCAAACACTTGAGAGATTTTTCTAGATGTCTTTTATTTTTTAGTTTAACTCTATTGTGGTCAGATTACATATTTTTGTGCTTTCATCCTTTTGAAATGTATTGACATTTATTTTACAGCCCAATGTATGATATGTACTTTTAAAAATGTATATTCTGCTGTTGAGAGTAGTGTTTTGTACATGTCAATTAAGTAAAATTGATTAAGTGTTGTTCAAATCATGTAGTCTACTGAGTTTCGTCTCTTTTGTCCTATCAACCAATAAGAAAAGAATATTAAGATCTTTAGGTGTGATTTGAATTTCTGTGCTTTTTCCTCAGTCTTGTCAGTTTTGATACATGTAATTTGAAACTATGTTTTAGGTGGTTATGTATTTATGATTGTGGTGTCTGACCATTTGCCTTTTAACATGAAATATTTCTCTATATCTCTGATGATACTCTTTATTTAACATTTAATTTATTTGATAATATAGAAACACTCCAGCTTTCCATGTATGCAGTTTGAAACACTATCTGGCTGTGTCCTATATTTTTCCCTAGTCTGACAATCTATTCACTATTTACTTTGCTTAAATCATTTAAATTGAACTTTCTGTTTCATTTAGGTGTACACCATTTTGCCTCCCCCCTTTCTATTAGTTTATCTATATTTTCTTCCTCTGTTTCTCCTTTTATATTTTTTAGGGGGTGGGGAGAGGATAAAAAATTTATTTCAATGGTCTATTACAATTTCTCTTTTATTAGCTAAATACTTAGGATTTCCTTTGGTGATTGCTATAGGAAATCACCAAACATATCCCTAACATATTACATCGATCCCTAACATATTACATTCAGTGTAGTCCCAGTAACCTTCTTTCTTTGGAAATACTCAGTCTCAACAGTTCCTTTATAATAAAATAAAATCATCTTTTGGTTGATTCTAATTGACTGAGTTTTTTTCTTGACTATGGGTCATATTTTCTTTTTATGTCTGGTAATATGTATGGTAACCTAAGTATTATGGATGATACATAGATATGTGGATTTATTATCATTCTCTGAAGGATGTTGATTTTTGCTATCATCAGCATTTAATTGAACTTAGACAGGTTTGAAGTTTTTTCTTTCTTCTTTATATATTTTGTTAAAGCTTGATGTTAGTCTTTGTTAAAGAATATTTATAATATGCTTTTTCTAAAATATAGACTTTATAATGTCTTATCTCAAGTCCAGGACATTAATGACATCTTTCCATTCTATGCCAGAACTTAAATTTCTCCCAGCATTGTCCAATTTGTTGTCATTCTATATAGTCATGTATTGCTTACCAACTGAGATGTGTTCTAAGAAATGTGGTGTTAAGCACATCATTTATGCAGACATCATAGGGTGTACTTACACAAACCTGTACAGCATGTTACTATATTGAATACTGTAGACAATTGTAACACTATGGTAAGCATTTGTGTACCTAAACATAGAAAAGATATAGTAAAAATAGAGTATTATAGTCATACAGGACCATGGTAGTTTATGAGGTCCATCGTTGACTGAAGCATTGTTATGCCATGCATTACTGTATTTCTATTTTGCTTTCAACTTTGTAGCAGCTACTCTTTGCTAAAGTCTTGCAATGAAAGAAAGAACACACAGTGGAGAAAATCAACAAAGCTAAAAGTTGATTCTTTGAAAAATGTAAATAAAATTAATAATCCTTTTCAAGACAATCAACCTACAATGAAACCAAAACAAATTACTGATACAACACAACAATGCTTTTTTGTAGCATTGAGGTTTCTTCTTTATTTGTTTGAGACCTTATAGCTTCAGACTGTATATTTTTAATTTTATAATTCCTATTCTGAAAACGAATACATTCGACCTTGTTAATCATTTTCAACAATCTATTAAGAGCAACATCCTTCAGGAGATGTATATAAGCTTTGGAGTTAGATTAGACTTTCACCTTAGAAAATATATTTAAGTTCTCTGGATATCACATCTTTGTTAAAAATATTCTAGATTCATGGCTTCGTGACATGGTTCCTATCAGGGACTCTCCTCAGTTTCTCGACTTGAAGGGGATTTTGGGTGTTGCAAGTTTCTGGGCAGTTGGTCAAAATGTTCCATTAGTATTTGCTGGAATCTCTGCCTCACCCTCATCTTAACATGAAACTGCTGAATCCTGATATCCCATGTGAATGTGGGGAATGCAGGGGTCCTCTAAGATTCATTTTCCTCAAGATTCTGTGTGAGGAAAAATGTTGAGGGTTTTCTTCCCAGGTTTTGTGGCACCAGAAAAGAAGTTGGGGGACAGAGGTTCTGGTTCCCTGAACCCAGTTGACCTAGTTCAATTATTCAGCTGAACTAGAAAATACAACTGAGGCAAGCAAAAGTGAGTGGAAACTGGAAATAAAACTGGAGTGGCACCGGCAGTGTGGATATAAAGCAAAAGTAATCTACACAAGTTTCAGGGTAACAAAGACAGATATTATTTAAGAAGAACAAAGAGAAAGTTTAGAGCACTTCCAAAGAGAATTAGAATGGGTCCCTCTCCTGAAAGAGAATGGGTTCCTCTTTTGAAGGAGGAAAGGTTAGACAGTAGACCTACAATGATTTTTTTTTTTTTTGAAACAGATTCTCACTCTGTTCCCCCAGGTAGTGTACAGTGATGTCATCAGAGCTCATGGCAACCTCAAACTCCCGGGCTAAGCAATCCTCTTGCCTCAGCCTCCCAAGTAACTGGGACTACAGGCACATGCCAGGACATCTGGCTAAGTTATCTATTTTTAATAGAGACAGGATCTCATTCTTGATCAGGCTGGTCTCAGTCTCTAACTCTGAAGTTCAAGTGATCCACTCACCTCAGCCTCCCAGAGTGCTAGGATGACAAGTGTGAGCCATTATACCCTGCCTAGAATGATATGTTTTTAAGTTATTAAGAAATGTTGTAAATAATATTTTTGCAAGTACTTCTGACAACTTAAATAATATTAATTCTTTGAAATTAACAACATACCAAACTTGATGCAAAAAAGTACAAGATCTGAATACTTATATCTGTTAAAGCAATTTAATTTCTAATTAAAAACTTTCCAATAATACAACTATAGGTACAGGCCCATAAAGCCTTCATTTGTGAATTCTACCCAACACCTAAAGAAGAAATAATATCAGTCTTAACACAAATTCTTTTCAGAGACTAGAGCAAGGTTTTTCAGCTTTGGTACTATTGACATTTCAACCAGATAATTCTTCTGTGGGGCTGTCCTAGGCATTGTAGGAAGTTTAGCAGCATCCTCTTCCTCTACTTATCAGATGCCAGTTAGCAACCCAAAATTATGCCATTCAAAAACCACTGCAGGCATTGCCATATGACTCTGTGTGACAAAATTCTCTCCTCCTCACGCCCTTGAGAACCACTTGGACTAGAGGAAGAATGAACTTTTCCCAACTTCTTTTGTGATGCCTAAACCAGGATTAGAAGAAAAGAAAATGACAGGCTAGTCTTCCTCATGAACATAAATACAAAAAAAGAAAATCCTTAACAAAATATTTGCAAAGTCCAGGAATATATAAAAGGCATAATACAGCTTGACTAAATAGGGTTTATCCCAATCATGCAAAGTCGCTTTTACATTTGAAAGTCAATCAATGTAATTGGCCCTATTAACATAATAAAAAGATATTTTAAAAAGAAAAACTTCATCTCATACAGATGCAGAAAGAGCATTTGACATAACTCATTAAGTGCTCATTTATTATAGGAATAAAAAAGGACCTCTCGGCAAACTAGAAATCTGATAGAAGATATCAACAAAGACACATCTCTTTTGATGAACACTTTCAGGAGCAAGGTAAAGTTGTCCACTCTTACCTCTTCTCTTCAGCATTGTATAAGAGGTTCTAGCTAGTGTGATCAAGCATGAAAAATATTGGGAAGAAGGAAATTAAACTGTATTTATTCCCCTGTCCCATGATTATCTACATCAAAAAAAACCCTGAGAAACCTGCCGAGTGCTAGAATTATTAAACCAATTGAACACAATAGATGAATACAAGTTAAATGTATAAAAATAATTTTTATTTCTAGATAGTAACATTAATTAGCATATAAAAGAAGGCATTTATAATAGCATCAAAACCATCAATTACTTAGGACTCAATTTAGCAAAAGAAGTAAAAAATCTCCACATTAATAACCACAAAATGCTGCTCAAATTTAAGAAAACTTAAATGGAAAGAAAGATGTGCTCTTGTATTTGAACATTCACTATTGTTGGTTAAGCATGGTGGCTCACGCCTGTAATCCTAGCACTCTTGGAGGTGGCGTCAGGTGGATTACTTGAGCTCAGGAGTTCAGAGACTAGCCTGAGCAAGAGTGAATGAGACCCCCATCTCTACTAAAAATAGAAAAACAGAGGCTGGAGAATCATTGGAGCCTAGGAGTTCGAGGTTGCTGTGAGCTAAGATGATGCCATGGCACTCTACTCAAAAAAATAAAAAATAAAAATAAATTGTTATAAATATCCTTTTTTTTTCAAATTGTACCTTAGACTTGATGCAATTTCAGTCAAAATACCAACATACTATTTTATAGAAGTTGAGAAACTTATTGTGAAATTGATAGTATATGGAAATTTGAAGGGCTGAGTAATAGCACTGACAATCTTTGCTATTCTGGAAGTATAAATTGAAGGACTTTTATGATACCTAATTTCAGATATGTAAATTAAATTATGTAATCAATATAAGTTGGTATTCACATTAAAATAGATAAAAAAGATCAATGGGAAAAGGTAGATTCAGAAACAGATCCATGCACTCATATGCTCAACTGCTTTCTGACAATGGTGCCAGGCAATTCAGTGGGAAAAGGAAAGTCTTTTGAACAAGTAATGCTTGGATATACTAGATATTGACTGGGGACAGGGAGAACAGGTGAATCTTGTTTCACTTCACATTCTAGCAAAAAATCAATTTGATCTTGCGGTGTTAGAGTGGTATGGGAAGGGCATCCACAGAGGAGGACAGCTTGGCATAGAATGTTAGAGCTTGTGCACAGTGGGGAGTTTACAGGTGTGAAGTGTTGGAGCTTGAGCAGAATGAAGTGGAGGATATCCAAGGAGAGGTTGGCCCTGCCTAGGTCTTGTTACCAAGAGTGATGAGGAAGGCTTTCTTAAAGCCAGGGTAGCCCATTCAAGGATGAATAGAGAATTTGTAGGGGAAGAAGAATAATTATTTTCTCCAACCCCTATAGGTTCTTAGTTGGAATGGACCCATATAACAAAAGATGTGTTAACAAGAGAAAAAGGAACATAAATTTATTAACATGTATATTTCATACATACATGGGAGACACTCTGGGAATGAGTAATTCTCTCTGAATTCCAGCTCATATATGTATAACATCCTCAACAAAGAATAGTAAAATTTTAGAGAGCTGACAAGACAAAGGAAAAGGACTTTGAGTCTCTAAAGGCAACAGTTTGGAGAAAAGCAAGTAAGTGGCAGATAAAAGCTAGCTAGTAAAGCTTTTAGTGTAGATTCCTTTAGTATCATCTCCAGATGACAAGGGCTAGAATTGTCTTCAGTAGTTAACCTTCATCCTCCCTAGTTGGGGGTAAGGGTAGGATACCTTTTGCTTCTGTGTATCTGTGTCCTGCTTTTAGGCAAACAGAGAGAGGGAAGAAAACTTTTCTACATTTGTTTCTTTTTAATCCTCATCTCAACAATCCTTTACATTTGAGGGTGGCATATTCTGGTCTCCCATATAGAAGAAGTGTGTTGGCAGAAGCAAGCCAGAGCAATGTAGTATGAGAGGGGTGTGCTGGCAAGGGATGAGTGGCACTGGTGATGGAATATTGTTTTTATGCAAAATGACTAAGTAATTATATTAAGGAAAATGGCAGGAAATTCTTTTCAGTGTTGGAGAAGAGAGTTATATATATGGAAAAGGAGAAAACTGAAATGAAATCTTGTTGGTTTGGAGTTGAAATTGGAGATATTTGTGTAAACTCATCGTTTCCATATATATACATAGAGACAGAAATAAAGACACACACACACACACACACACACACACATTCTTTTGCCCTGTCCAAGGTAAGAACTTGGGAACCATGGCAATCTAGTAGTTTTTTCTTTTCTTTTTTTCCAATAAAAGGTACCATGTCTCCTGGAAGAAATCACTGATTTCAGGGCTGGTTCAGAAATCAGACAATATAGCAATTGTGTATTATGAAATGGCCAGCACCAGAATTAGGCCATTAGTATCTTTTTCATCACCCTAGATTTTATGTTCTTCTAAATCAAGAGCCTTTTCTTTTTCTTTTCTTTTTTTATGAACTCATGCCAAAATTTGAGGATTTATGTTTTTTTCTTTTGTTTTATATTTGTATGGCTTTAATTGTTTACTTTTCTTTAATTTTCCTCATACCACTAACACTCGTTTTCTTCCTGTTGTCCTCTCAGGATTTTCTAAAGGCACCTTAAAGAATCCCTGTTTCATAGGAAATAAACCTTTCATTCTCAACCTATTCACAAAAGAATGTTTTCTCCCACTGTGCCATAACTCGGTAATTTTCAATCCTGGCTGGACATTAGAATCATGGAGCTTTAAAAAAGAGAGAGAGAGAGGAGGGCAAACAATGCCCAGGGCCCACCTCAGACTAGTTAATTCAATGTCTACAAGTAGGTGAGACTTAAGTCTATCACTCTTAAAAATGTCCCAGATTATTTAAATGTATAGCCAGGCTGTGAAGCACTGTCTTAAAGCAGCATCTTTTCTGAGAACAGTACTTCTAGCAGAGGATATTCTTTCTATCAGAAAGAGTACAAGCATTTTTCTTGCAAACCACCTTCTTTATGTGAATTTAAATATACAAGGTCAGATAATTAAGTTCATGAACTCATCCTAGAAAAACTGCTACATACCTTATTGGTGAATATCACTACAGTCACTTTCAAAGTATACCCCTTAGGAAGTATGCCAGTGCCTAGTCCACCCTTCAAAGCCATTTGGAACTCTTTTTCTGAAATGGCCATCAGAGCTGTTGTTGTACAAGGTCTGACAGTTAAGTTCATGAACCCGTGCAAGAAAAAGTGCTATGTCCCTCATTGGTGAATATCACGACAGTCACCTTCAAAGGGATCCCCTTGGCCATCTGGTGACCATGATGATATTCAGCAATGAGGGATGTACCACTTTTTCTAGAATGAGTTCACAACTTATCAGACCTGCAAGTCATCCTTTCTTTTCCAATCTTTGCTTTCCAGCATTATCTCATTCCAGGACTTTATCATGCTACTCAAAGTCACTTTCTCTCCTACACTTCCTATCATCATTCTGGGATATTCCAATATTCACATGGTTGCCATCGATAAAGAGTTTTTGTCTTCCTTACTTCACTCCAGATGTTATCCAGACCTTGCTATCATCTATGGCAGTTTCATCCAAAAAGTCATTGATTCTGGTATCCCACTGTTATAGCTCAGCCTCTTCCTCTTCATTTTGTTCATGTTCTCACATTTCCCACATATACTATATCACGGAATGTTATGAAATATGTTTGCTTTGTTTTTTTATATTATTTTATTTTACTCTAAAGAGATACCTAAATCTTTTCTTTTCTCCTCATTTTTCTTAAAGTCTTTAAGTCCCTATTGCTTTACTTTCTTCCCTGGATACACCCTATACCAAATGGTTGACCTAAACTACTCCTTATCAACATATTCATTTCCCATGACCTCCAGGCGGCTGCAACCATCCCACTGAAATTCAAACTTTAGATCAAGCTCTCAGGCTGCTTTCTCTGCTTTTACATCTGCGCACCTGAGCCATGCTACTAACTTATAATTTCTAATTCTGTCAGGCCCTCAGCTTTTCAGGACAGTCCTTTCTTTGTTGTTTCTAGTTTTAATTCCCTTATACATACTCCAAACATTCATCCTCAATACTCACTTCTTTCACTAGAAGGCATTTATCTCCCTCTTTACCAAGAAAATTGAAATTGTGTAATACCATATATATCCCCAACTCTCTGTCAACCTCAGCACTCCTAAACTCAATCAGCCAACTAGCAAAAAGCTACAGAGTTATTGATCAAGTTACTTTCTTGAAATATTTCCTCATTTGTTCCATAAGCATCTCAAACTATGTACATTTAATTTCCTGCATTCTTCCTCAAACCTCCTCTGTATTCTTACCCACCCCAAATTCTAACAATCATTCTTGACTTCCTTCTCTCTTACTTTTCACATCAAGTTCTGCCAACTTTAAGTTGTATACATTTTTTAAGCTGTGTCTTCCTTTCCATTCCTAATGCTGCTTCTCTATTTCATCTCTCACCAGAACTATCTCAGCAGCCTTCCAACTCATCCAGTTTCTTGCAGTCCATTTTAAATGATGCCAGGATAATTTTTCAAAAATACAAGTTGGATCATGTCTTTTTTTCTCTGTACACCCCTTCAGTGACTCCACTTTGCCCACAAAATAAGTTCAAGCTCCTTGAAATGGAAAGCAAAACCTTTCATGATCTGATCTGCTGCTATCTCAACTGCTTCGCCTTTGTTTCTTCCTACCACATACCTAGAATTGATCCTATTACAATACTAAGCTGTTTAATTTGCCCAAATTAGTTGTAAGCTGTTTAATTTGCCCAAATTAGTTGTGGGTGTATTTGTTAATACTGTTTTCTTACCCATGACATCCTTCTATTTTTCCTTATCCCCTTTTCCCCCACTTTTCATCCAAGATTTAGTTCGAATGCTTCAGGAATCTCCCTTCTAAATATACACAGTAAGACAATTAAGGTGCTCTGCCTGGGTGCTCTCTTAGCATCCTTTTTAATCTTAAATTACTGCAGTTAGCATATGGTATTAAAAATTCTGTTTCTACCACTAAAATCACTTTAAGAACAGGAACCAAGTCTTGTTCATGTATACCCTTTTCCCAGCATATATAAGAAGTATTCAATAAATGTTTGTGTTCCCTTTTTGTCCACCCAGCTCCATCGCACATATCAAGCCCATAAAGTAAATGCCTTGGTAAATATCTGATGAATATATAAATGAATGATTGATTGGGCAATTTATTGGACAAGAATAAGGAAAGCAGAATTTGAGACAACTGAGGTTTTTCGTGAGTGACTGAGAGGATGACGTTATCATTAGTGAGAATGGAAACCGATGGAGGAAGTGATTTGAAGATAAAGATTATGCATTGCTTTAGCATGAGGTGGAGGGGGAGACAGGACAAGACATCTCTTTAGAGCTTTTCATCAGATACCTAATCAGTTCCTAGAGGAATCTATTTAGAAATCATAATTGAAGATATACAGGTGTGACAAGGATTATCAAGAAAGTGCTAAGGGAGAAGAGAAGGACAGAGACAGAATCTTTTGTGATGTGTGCATTTAAGAGGAAGAAAACAGAGTTCCCTGTAAAAGAATCTGAGTAGAAGCCTCCTTAAACAAGAAACCAATCAGGATAATGGATTGTGAACTCCTAGAGAGAAAATATTTGAAGAAATAAGGCAATTGTTGTGGGGCGCCTAGTAATAAGCAAGATTGTTTAAAAGAGTAGGGCCTTTTAACTTATTCTTTAAAAAATATTTCTTGTAGGTATATTAAAATTAGTTTTCTAGACTTTCAGCAGAAAGGGGAAGGTAATAGAGGGAAATGGTGAGAGTTTTTTATTTGCTTATTTTTCAATTATAAAATGCAAGCCTATTGGAAGAAATTAAAACATTCCAAAGTATAGAAGTTAAAATATTAAAGTCTGCCTCAGCCACCTTATTTCTACTTTTCCTTTATAGTTTGGCATTTATTCATCTAGAACCTTAAAAATACTTTGTTATATTTTTGTTTTTCATAAAAATGAGATCACATTATATACGCTATTATTGCAAATTGCTTTTATTTTATTTTAATAGCATGTCATGAAGCTTTTCCACATCAGTATAAAGAACTATCTCATTCTTTTTAATAGCTAAATAATGTTTTTTATGATGGATATGTGCTATAATTTATTCACTCTCCTTGTAAATGATATTTGCCTTCAGTTTTTCACTTGTACAAGTAATTCTGCAGTGCCCATCTTTGGACAAATACTTTCAGATTGTTGTTCATGTAATTCTGTAGGATAAATTCTTAAAAGTAGAATTGTTGGAAGGAGGTGCATTTTTATTTTGTGTTGATGAATCACCCACAAAAAGACTATACTGACTTACAGCTCCTCCAACAAAGGATAGAGTACTCTTATCCCCACACGCTCACTGACACTGAGTATTATTATACTTTCCCACTAAAGGGAAGAGTTTTGGGGTTTAGTTCTAGATTTTTATTTTTCATGGAAGATCTGATCTTATTGGAAATCCTAGGAAAGAATCCAATTAAGAGAAGGAGTTTATAAGTTATAAGAAAAATAAATTTGGGGCAGGCCATAGACACAGAGGGCACAGGTCAAAATGATATGAAGAATACAAATAAAAGGCATGATTTTCTTTTGAGACAGTAAATAATAATAGGTGAATATGGAAATAAATATAAATGAAAGAAAAAATATTTTTGTATAGTTAGTTTTCTGTACTTTAGAAAACTTAGAAGCCAGGTCTCCTGTTAACATGGAGGATTACCAGGATGGGATTTTGAATAAAGTTCAGAAAAGCATGTGTAAAATGCTGTAAGAAGCGGGAAACAATCAGTATTGGGAACCATTAGCATTGGCTAGTATTGATAATTCTGCTGAGCAGAAAATGAATGAATTTCTGGGAAGCAGTGTTCACATTAATTTTTCTATAAAGAACAAGCAGGGATATAGTTGTTGAATTTGCCTGGGTTTGGAGCTTCTAGGTTAAGGTAAATTTTATATAACATTCACAGTGAGGTATTTTTGTTCTCCTTATTTTCCTGTCCCATGAATAGAAATATTACGACCTAAGATACACATCTACTGGTGGGTCTGCACAAGGAAATGATCTCTGTGTTGTGGGAAAATTTTTTTAAGAAAAGAAAAAAGGAGAGAATAAAAATATAATACATTTCCTTATGCCCATGTAAATATAATAGCTTTTATATCATTTTAAGCATAAAACCATTTAATTTCTTAGTTTTTATTAATAAATTATGATATGAGCAGAAACTACTAAAAAGTATAGTCATTGCAAACCAATGATATTTACATAAGCTTATATAATTTGAATCCTACTCAGGGGCCACCTAGAATAAGTAATGAGTTTAGTAATAGTCCATTCAACTTATTCTTGTTTAGAGGTTCCTTCTGCTTCTAGGGCATTTAAACATCTTAATTTTTATGATCTTAATTTTTGAGTAGCTGCCTCTACCTGTTTCTCAGTCTTCCTTTTCTTAACTTTAATTTGTACATTGTTTATGGGCCTAAGGAAGACAAAACCAAAGTGTTAGGAGTTTGTGGTGAATTTAAATTAGAAGGAATTGGCTAGTGGAATGGTGAGAAAGATAACACATCCTCAATGTATTTCTCCCCAAAATAATAGAATTTTATAAGAGAAAATGTGCTAATGGTGGGAGCACAATTTATTATAAAGAAAAAGAAATGTACATGTTCATTTTCATTAAAAGGCCTTTTATTCCATGTTTGCCTTGTTGACTTTTCAATGAAATTATGTAAGAACAGAGTCCTTATTACATAATGGAGACATGTGCCATGGCCCTATTTCCTACATACTCTGGGTACATAATAAATACTCTTAACAATTGAAATGAGAAACATGAATGCATTTTGAGGTACACTGGTGATATTTTAATCCCCAGTGTTCATTTTTAGTACTTGGAAAACATCTTGGACATGTAAGTCTTGTTTTAGCATACTTTTTATTTCTATAGATACTCTGATTCTTAGTCATACTCTGGGGCTTTATTAGCTGTTTCATCAATTTGAGTCTTATTTCCACCACTCTAAATGTAAGCTTTTTGAGGATAAAGACCATTTCTTCTCCAAAATTGTTGTGGCAGGACACAAAATGACCTTGAGTAAATTATTTAAATTATACTGCAATTAAAACAATAGGAAAAAGAAAGTTCTTACTGTCACAAATTGCATTTCAACGCATGCTGAATTTAAATATCTTTGTATGATTTGTATCCCCTTCTGTGCTTTCTACAGTTCATTCTTATTTGTTCTTTTAGTTTATTAAAGTCAAAATGTGATAACTGTCTGCTTGGAACATCACCATCCATTAAAAAGTTCCAAGACTCCGTGAACAGTGGAGAGAATAGGAAGGAGAAGATAGCTGGCTTGCTGTCCCATGTGGAAGATGACGCCCTATGGATGTGTCAAAAAAAAGATACATATAGATCCCCAAAAGGTAAGTTAAGCTTCTAGCCAGTGAATTTCAAGATGATTTCTGAAAGGTGTAAGCGGCAGCACCCAGAGATGAGACCTGAGAGGAGATGTTCAGGCCAGGTTTATTGAAAGTAATGGTGACCACCTGGGCAATTAGAGATCCCTTTTATATAGGACCTCTGTAGGAGGTGAGCCAATTCCACAGCTTGCTGAGGGTTTTGGTGAGTTAGGGTCCTCAGACTTGACCTTCGAAAGGGGTGGCTAACTAAGTCTTTTGCGTTCTTTTTCTGGAGAGGGAGGAAGAAGGGGAGCAGGAGGAGAGGAAGGGTTCTTGTGGGGGGCCACATTAGGCCCCCCAGAAATTTCCTAGCAAGACTTAGGAACAGACTTAAATGTTAAAAGCTGACATGTAACTGCTAGGTCATAGGTAAGTAAGCACATGTGCTAGAATAGTGGATTGCATCTTCATTTTTCTTAGAATACCAGTATGAGAAACTGTATCCAACTTATATGTCTTTTTACAAGCAGCAAACTTTAAGAATTATTCAGCAGCAAGTATGGTCATAGAGAAGAAATAATGCTCAAAGTGAGTAAAAAGAGCAAACAATTGAATATAAATCTCTTCTGGAAAACTCTACCCTTCCAACTACAGTTAATCCTCAGTTGACTGGAGACATAGGGAAGTGTGCAGGAGAGGTCATGGACAACCCCACATTGTGGCAAAAACAAAAACTCCCAAGTCTAAAGTATCTATTGCACAGTAGTTTTATAACTGTCAGTAATACTTCCTATTGTATAAATAGTAGATTTTCAAAAGAAATGAAAGAACCATATGAATTGTTGAGTGAAATAAATTCAGTTGTGTTTCCTAGTTGTTCCTGAAGTGACTTTTGGCTTATTCTACCCAATTGTCCTTAAAGGATTGACTGTAGACAAGGATGGAACAAGTCTAAGATTCTTTGTATAGAAAAGATATATAGGAAACAAAGACCAAAAGGTCCATGAGCACTGTCCTGCTCACACCTCTTTCCCACATACCTTTGTTTCCTGCTTGCAATCAGTAACCTGATTTCCTTCTTACTTACCTTCTTTATCTACTGGGCTAGGACCTTTCTGCCTCTGGTGTTAAAACAATCAAGTTTTCATAATCTCTCTGGCCATTCTCACATTTGTTTATATGAAAATTGGGCACTGCTTTATGAGCAAATCTCACACAATGAATCCTAATATTCATTTTATAAGGTTGCTATCCCAATCGATTTAACCCCTCCCTGCCATTAAGGTTCTGTCGTGCTTTTTGGTTTTGATTATGAATAATCTAGAAATTGTTTAATCCTCTCCC
The DNA here is from genome assembly GCA_963574655.1 of Perodicticus potto. NCBI lineage: Eukaryota > Metazoa > Chordata > Mammalia > Primates > Lorisidae > Perodicticus > Perodicticus potto. The sequence continues at coordinate 8,523 of CAUYRH010032104.1, read as the reverse complement.
AGGTAATTAAAAGATGATAATTAATCCAAATTTCAGAAGACAGAATATCCACAAATTGAAACAAAAGCAAAGGTACATTTTGTTTGATATAAGGCTGAAGGTTATGCAGACCTTCGTTGCATTGTGACATCTTAGAAGCTGCTCTTTAGACATTGCCACCAATAACAAAAATGAAACTGAGTAGACTTACTATATGAGACTTCCTAACTTTCTCTCTTAGTAGTCTATCTGAGATAGGAAACTCTTACTTCAGCTTCTTCTATTCTTAATCATTGCACTTTGGAGAGTGAAGAACCAGTCAAAATTGGCATGGTGGTTACACCACAGGCTTAACATAGTCTTCTGTTGTCTTGTCAACAAGTTTGTGTTGTGTGTCAGCACTAAGATAAAGTGGAAAAATAAGAAGAATAAAGTATAATAGCAAAAGGACAAATAACTTGTGTCATTGATGAAGACCATAGCAACATTAGAAAGCAGTGATTGAAAAAGGCACTTTGAGAAAGGTGTCATCAGGCCACCCCTTTCTGTGGTGGAGGTTAATCTCTCCTCGGCCCAGCTGTAGATGCCAGAAGCCTGGAATGGGCTTGTGTCCAAAAAAAATCAATTTCTTATTAGAAACAAAATCATTTTTGACTAACGGCTTCAGAACCCATTACTTTTTGCTGTATAGTCTTCTGACATTTCAGCACTTTCTGTTGTGCACAATTAATCCTAATAGTCATTTTATAATATTGCTATCCCAATCAATTTAACCAAGAGAAAGCTGTTAGAATTCTGCAAAGTTTTCAGGAACAGGTTTCACTCATGGTTTTATTTTTTTTCATTAGGTTACCCACTCTGCCCCCACTCCTTTTGAGGAAGGTTGTAATGTCGCTATAAGAAAAAGATAGAAACTTTTTTCATCATTTAAAAGAATTTTTATTTTACAGTATTCATAGTAACCTAGAGCTTTTCTCTTCTACTCATGAAAACAGCTGTCTTGTATTTTTCTGTTCTTTTATTCTAATAGTTATTAGCAAAATTATGATCTACCTGATCACTGAAGGAGCTGAAGTGGCCCCTTTGACTATTCTGCCCATTGCCAAGCTGTTGTATGCAGATTACAGTAGAGGGCAAGGTTACTGCATTGGCATTTGCTGTGGCAACCAACTAATAACTGGGAGAGATAAGCTTTGTAAGATGTGCTACAGTGGCTTTGGAAACCCTGTTTATCATAAGGCCAGTGACCTAACACTAATTGCCTAAGTTACACTGCTTGGTTTAGTGCTTCCTTAATTGCTTTCCCTCTTCAGGGTATCTTAATTTTTTAATATACTTTTCTTCTGCTTTATATCCTTTGTTTGTTTTTTTGTTACCCTTTAATCATTAAGTACTACACAGGACATTTACTACAGGACCATTAATCTTTATTACTGTTCTCTTACTCCTTTCTCTCTCCTGTTCACCTCACCGTTCTGCCAACTTCATTCATTGATGCTAAACGTGTAAAAAAGAAAAGCCCAGTGATAGCAAAAATATTCTCAGAATTATGCTTAAAATATTGTCATTCATCAATGCTTGAGATTTAATGTTGGTGCTTTTCTTGAGCTGTAGGAACAGGGAGAGATTACTTAGGAAATTCTAAACTTGAGTCAAGAACTTTGAAAAGGGTGGTGCCAATAGCTCAGTGGTTAGGGCGCCAGCCACATACACCTGGGCTGACGGGTTTGAACCCAGGCTGGTGGGTTTGAACCCAGCCTGGGCCAGCTAAAACAACAGTGACAACTGCAGCAACAACAACAACAACAACAAATAGCTGGGCATTGTGGCAGGCACCTATAGTCCCGGCTACTTGGGAGGCTGAGGCAAGAGAATCACTTAAGCCTAAGAGTTTGAGGTTGCTGTGCGCTGTGACACCATGTCACTCTACCCAGGACAACAGCTTGAGACTCTTGTCTCAGGAAAAAAAAAAAAAAAAGAACTTTGAAAAGGCATAAATCTGGAAGCACCCAGTCTTCATTCCTCATTTTTTCTCTCAGGCAGCTGCACTCCATTCTCTCCCAGCTTGCCTACAACCTCCCCTTCCTAAGTAATTGCTGTTATAACAGCCGTTCAAGCCGAGGGCACTTTTTTTTCCCTGTTATGCTGGTGGGGGAGCAGAGCCTGGAGGCCCCTGAGCATACTGTGTTCCTGAAATGAAATATTAAACCTTAGGGCTTGGCAATGCCCATTCTTGTGAAATCTGACTTTGGCCATTCCAAGGCCCCCGACTGCAGTTAGAGTTGCTTCGCATCTATTCCTGTCATGGATCTCTACATTCCCTTAAAACCCTAAGAGAGGCTGAACCTAGTGTAATTGGATTATCTGATGGTACTGATCCTGTCCTTTATTTTTCCTTTGGGTTTTTTAGATTAGATAATCTTATACGTGTATAGCAAATGCTTCTAGTTGAGGTATCCTACTGACTAATTTTTGTTTTTACTGGAAAAGTAAAAACAAAGTAACTGCAATGAAGAATAATCTCTGAAGCGCCTACTTGTTTCTCTGAGTGAGCCTGTACTTGCAGTGATGTGAGTGCTCTTCACAGCCCAAGTCAGATTAAAATAGGTGACGTGACTAAAGAAATAAACAAGTTGGAGAATCCAAAGTACAGAAGCCATTTCTATCTTTCCTCTTATTTATGTTTATTTTATTATTGCCACATTATTATCATTATGTATTCAATCAAAAGAAAAAATACCACAAGATACTACTTCAGATTCACATAGTCTGAGCTAAAGATATGCTAAAAGTTGATGCCTTTATCAACAGCATACAGAACACAAGCACAGTGGAGGGCTATGGATAAACCCAGATGTGTAGAATAAATTTTCCTGCCCAGTCCACTAAAAGGAATTCCAATGCAAAAGACTAGCATTAGCAGTTGAAGTTGCTATATGTGGAGTATTTAACCAGAGACTCTACATTTCCCATCTTCTATAATGGAAAGAAATATTTCAAATATTATATAATTTACGTATTTATTATGTATGATATGTTTTGTGTCTTCTCGCTCTCAAATGTACATCCATATGTTCACTGTTGTATCTCCATCTCATAGAATATTGTTAACACATGGTAGGTATTTGTTGTATATATGTTGCATGAATTAACGTAACATTATTGATTTTTCTTTCTATGTTGTTACCCCTTTTTCCCCAAATAAAGACCTAATCAATTAGACCTTTTGACCTCAGTGCCTGCAGTGACTTAGTAATTTTAACAAAATATATGCTTGTCCTTAAGTCCTTATGGTGATTAATTGGTAATGTCAAAGAGAAATCAGGAGAGTGGAATCTTAAAAATAGCATGGCCTTAAGAGTCAAGAAAACTGTGAGGTTTTCTTTTTACATTTCCTTTTATTTTAATTGAGATTTAATTTATAGGTAATAAAATTGCACGGGTCTTACATGTACAATTTTTAAAATTTTGACAATTCTATACACCTGTGTAACTGCCACCCTAATTAAAATATAGTACATTTCCATTTTAAATAAAAGTTCCCTCATACCCTTCACTACTTGTTCCCACTTCCAGTGATTTCTCTTTGGTTTGCGATGAGTGTCTTCTTACTCTCTCCTCACATGGCTTTTTCTGTGTGTTCATCCCTGATGTCTCTCCTTTTTCTTATGAGGACAACAGTCATATTTGGTTTGACCCACCCATATGACCTCATTAAAGGCCATTACCTCATTTCATTACCTCTTTAAAGGCCCTATTTTCCAATATGTAGTATAATTACATTACAAGATAGCGGAGGTTAGAACTTCAGTGTGTAAATTGGTGGGGGGCGGGGACACAATTAAGTTCCTAACAATCACTTTCTTTCCAATTTTTATCTAATTTCTTTTTTATCTTATTGGACTATCTAGAGGTTCTATCATAATGTGGGATAAAATGATACAAGTGTGCCTCCATGCCTTGTCTCCAATCTTGTAGGGAAAGCAGATAGATAGTTTTTTACCATTATATTTGATTTTGCTGGAGGTTTTTTGTAAATGCCCTTCATCAGGTTGAGAAACTTTGCTCCTAGTTTGCTAAGGTTTTTGTCGTAAATGGGTATTGAATTTCACCAAATCTTTTTTCTAATATTATTTGGTCATGTTATGTTTTTTATTCTTTATTTTGTTATGGATGATTACACTGATTGGGAGATACTGGGGTATATTATCTTTTTTGTAATGACCTTGTCAGGCTTTGATAGCAGGTTTATGCTAGTGTCATAAATGAATCAAGAGGATGTCAGCAAAAATGATGTGGTAAGTATCTATAGGGGCTAATCTCTCTCCAGAAACAATGAAAAATCTTTCAAAAACTTCAGAATCTTCTTTAGCAGAACTCTTGAAAATAGTGACAGATTTACAGAAACAAAATAAATGCTTAACCAACAGAAAGGCTATTGAAACAGGGTAGGGGAACTTTGTAGCATTTTAACTTAGCCTTGTCACACCCACTTCCCAGTGTGGAAGCAAGTACCTGGTCTCAGAGGATATAGAGCAGACCCTTTTCTCAAATAATTGTCCATTTTGACCTTTCTGTGAATTACCTGAAAGGCTGACACAAGGAGCCTGCCTTCATTTTGCCTAACTTTGAACTTTATCAGAGTAGACAAGCAACTACATGGAGGACATTCCTTGGAAACACTGAAAGTCAAATGAATGTACCACTGGCACCTGGGCTAAAAAAATAACAGTGAGGCAAATAATAGACACAACAAAGGATAAAAAATTAGATAACATAGATGAATTGTTTAAATTCCTAGAAACAGACACACTGCCAAAACTGGCTCAAGAATAAATATAAAATCTAAATAGGCATATTCCAAGAGACTGAATCAGTAATCAAAAACCTCCCAACAAAGACAAGCCCAGTACCAGATGGCTTCACTGATCAACTCTACCAAATATATAAGGAAGAATTAACACAAATTCTTCTCAGACTCTTTCAAAATATAGAAGAGGAGAGAATATGTCCTAACTCATTTTAAGAGCCAGCCCCCGACATCGCAAGAAAACTATGGTCCAATATTCCACATGAATATGGTTGAAAATATCCTCAACAAAATAGTACCAAGCCAAATGCATATTATAAGGGTTATACATCATGACAAAGTAGGATGTAGCCCAGAAGTAAAAGGTGGTTCAACATACAAACCTCAATCAATGTGATACATGTTAAAAGAATGAAGGGGAAACCACATGATCATCTCAATTGATACAGAAAGATCATTTGACATAATCCAGCTTCCTCAGCATGATAAGGGAATCCACGTAAAACCTATAGCTAACATACTCAATTATGAAAGACAGAAAGTTTTTCCTCTAAGGTAAACTTAAAGGATACTACTTTAACCATTTCTGTTCAACATTGTACTAGAAGTTCTAACCAGAGAAATAAGCAAATGGGAAAAGAAATTAAACTATCAGCATTAGCAGATGACATGATGTTATATACAGAAAACCCAAGATAATGCATAAAAACTATTAGAGCTAATAAATGAATTTAGAAAAGTTGTAGGACAAAATTCAGCACATTACAAAAAAAATCGTTGTATTCCTATATACTAATAATGAAGCATATGAAAAGAAAATTAAGCAAATAATTCCATAGTATTCTTCCATAGTATTCATATATAATGTTTTGCATTTCTGTGATATCAGTTGGAATGTCTCCATTTCATTTCTTATTGAACTTATTTGGGTCCTTTCTCTTCTATTCTTGGTTAATCTACCTAGGGGTCTGTCAATTTTGTTTATACTTTCAAAGAACCAAATCTTTGTTTTGTTCATCTTCTGTATTATTTTTTGGTTTTCCATTTCGTTTTAATTCCATTCTGACCTTTATTATTTTTTTTCTTCTGCTGCTTTGGGTTTGATCTGCTTTTTGTTTTCTAGCTCCTTGAGATGTGGCATTGGGTTGTTAATTTGTAGTCTTTCTTTCTGATGTAAACATTTAAGGCTGTGAATTTTTCCCCAAGGAATGTTTTTGCTGAGTCTTACAGATTTTGATAGCTTGTGTTCACTTTGTCTTCCGCTCATAATAGCATCAAAATAATATAATACCTAGGAATAAATTTAACCAAGGGTACAAGATTTGTGCTCTGAAAAGTATAAAACATTACTAAAAGAAATTAAAGAAGACCTAAATAAATAAAGTGTCATTCTGTGTTTATGGATTTGAAGACTTAACAATCTTATTATTGTTAGGAGGGCAGTACTCTCCAGAGCAATCTAGAAATTAAAACCCTATCAAAATCCTAGTAACATTTTTTGCAGAAATGAAAATGCCAATCCTAGAAGTCACACAGAATTGCAAAAGTCCCTGAATCTTAAAAGAAAGGAGCAAAGAGGACTCATACTTTATGACTTTGAAACTTGCTACAAAGCTACAGCTACATTTATCCGGACTAGCATAAGGATAAATATGTAGATTGTTTGAATAGAATGAGCATCTAATAAATAAACCTATACATCTCTGGCCTATTGATTTTCTACAGAGGTATCTTCAATGGAGAAAGCATAGTCTTTTCAGCAAATGGTGCTGGGATAAATGGATACCTCAAATAAAAAAAAAAGATGGTGGTAAATCTTTACCTCATGCTTTATATAAAAATTAATTAAAAGCCTAAATATAAGAGCTTAGATTATAAAACTCTTAGGAGAAAATGTCAGTATAAAACTTCATGATTGATATGGGTTAGGCAATGGTTTCTTAGATATAACACCAAAAACACAAACAACCAAAGGGAAAAAAATGGATAAATTGGACTTCACAGAAAGCAAAACATTTGCATCAAAAAGCACTATCAAAACAGTGGAAAGACAACCCATAAAATGGAATAAAATATTTGCAAATCGTGTCTTATATGGCTCCAGTATAGAATATATAAAGAACTCTTACAACCACACAACAACAACACAACCCAATTAGAAATTGGGCCAAAAACTTGAATAGACATTTCTCCAATCATTAGGAAAATATAAGTTAAAACTACAGTAAGACATCACTTCACACCCACTAGGGTTGTTATAGTTTTAGTTAAAAATGGAAAATAAGTTGGCTGCAATGGCTCATGCCTATAATCTCCCAGCGATTCAGGAGGCTGAGGTAGGAGGATTATTTCAGGCAAGGAGTTTTGTCAAAACTAGCCTGGGCAGCATAGCAAGGTCCCATCTCTAAAAAAAGTAAAAAATTAGCCAGGCATGGTGGCACATGCCTGTAATTCCAGTTACTCAAGAGGCTGTGGTAGGGATATTATTTAAGCCCAGGAGTTCAAGGCTGCAGTGAAATGTGATCACCATGCCTCTACACACTAGGCCTGATGACAGAGCAAGATCTTTCTCTTAAAAAAGAAAAGTAAATGGTGAGGATGTGGAGAAATTAGAATCCTTACATATTACTGGTAGGAATTTAAAATAGTGCAGACACTATGGCAAACAGTTTGTTGACTCCTCAGTAAGTTAAACATAGAATTACCATATAACCCATCAATTCCACTCATGTGTTATAGTCCCAAAATAATTGACAACCATTGTTTAAACAAAGTCTTATACACAAACATTCGTAGCAGCTTGATTCACAATGGCCAAAAGGTATAAACAACTCAAATATTCATCAGCGGACAAATGGATAAACAAAATGTGGTTTTAGTAAATAGATGGAATATTTATTCAGCCATAAAAAGGGATGCATTTCTGATACATGCTGCAATATGAATCAACCTCGAAAACATTGTGCTAAGTTAAAGAAGCCAGATACAAAATGCCATATGTTTTATGATTCCATTTATCTGAAATATCCAGAATAAGCAAATATGAACAGTAACAAAGTAGATTAGTGGTTGCCAAGGGTAAGGGGGAGTTAGGAAAAAATAAGAGAATGACTCTAATTGGTACAGATTTTCCATAGGGAGGAATGAAAAGTTCTAGAACTAGATAATGGTGATGGTTATACAACATTCCTGCATACTGAATTCTACTGAATTAATAAACTTTAAAATAGTAAATGTTTATTTTAGCACAACTTTATAAGAATTAACAAAAATTTCTTCATCCTTTGTTTTCAGAAAGAGTTTTAATATTGGTATTATTTCTTTCTTAAATGTTTCATAGAATTCATCGTTTTAACTTTGACCTGGAGTTGTTGTAAATGTTAATGGTAATGGTGTGTTTGTATAAATTTTTCTTACTTTGGATTTTGTTTTCTGGGCAAAAGTTATGAAATAAAAATTCATTTTATTTAATTGATGTAAGATATTCAGATTTGTTATTTCTACTTGTATTAGTTTTGGTAAGTTTTGTTTTTCATGAAACTTACTCATTTCATGTAAAGTATTTATTGACAAAATTGTTCATAACTTTTCAATTTTTTTTTATTGAATCATAGCTGTGTACATTAATTCACTCATGGGGTACAGTGTGCAGGCTTCACATACAATCTGAGATATTTTCATCTGCCTGATTGACATAACATTCATGAGATTTTCTCATTTACTGTGTGAAAACA
>CAUYRH010032101.1:0-25550 GCA_963574655.1 Perodicticus potto | reverse complement strand
GGGGGTCAAAAACCCACCCCTTCCAAAAAAATCAAAAAAAAAAAAAAAAAAAAAAAAAAAAAAAAAAAAAAAAATAGGAAAGCAAAACTCAAAACTGAAAAAAAATCAACACAAAATATAGCAGACAACTTAATTTGAACTCAAGGTCAGTGTTTGGAATCTCAATTATTATTGAACGGGAAAGATTTAAAAGCTACTGTTTAATAATGATTTGTGTTCAAGACAGTGCTTGACAACAGAGAAATGACTATAGAATATAACTTCGCTTTTATTGACAAATGTGTCTGTAGAAACTAAGCAACAAAAAGAAAATCTATAATTCATATAAGAGTACCCACACTTATACTCATATAATTTCATTTACTAAAGTATAAAAGGATAAAAGAGTAACTATGGATAGATTTAGGTTAACAGTGAAGAGGCTACCTTCAGAGAGTATCAGTGAATGGAGGCTGTTCCGTGTTTCGGCATTAGACAATTATTCTGTTCCGGGTGATGAGACTGTTCTGGGTGGCTGCACAGCAGTGAACCAGACAGGTAGAGCTCACCACGTTCTGTACCAGACAAACCATGTAGTGAGGACACGGAAGGGTCCCTCCTGACCCACAGAGGTGTGACGGCCAGTGATACTGCACTACACTTTTGAAGTAAAATTGGTAGTATTCGTTACACAGGCATATGCCAATGTTTATACACGTGGATATAAAACACGGTATGCCTGTGAATATTACATAGGTATAAATATACAGACATATTCGACAGCTTAATTTTATGTTTTTATATTAAAAAAAAAATTCCAGGTGGATGGAGAGTTAAAACATGTGGTTCAACGGGTGTGGCTCTTTCCGTCTCCTTAGGTGTTCAGATGATTGCTTTACCTGATGGCCCAAATACATTTAAAGCATCATTCAAACAAAAAACTTGATTTTTGTGATCATATGAATATGGGTTAAAGAGCTCTGTTTATTACATCAAGGGAAAGGAAAATACGGGGCACAGCACTCCTAAGACTCCCAGCCTTGCTCACAGAATTAGCCACATCATTAATTTCTGCTCATTTTTTGGTAATGCAAGAGTATTTTCATTTTCAAAAATCTACTAGGGGAACATACAGTAGCCTGTAGGGATCAGTGCGCTGACTCACCTCCTCTCTCTCACTCGCCTCTTTGTCGTCTTAGCACCTGCTCTGGCCCCTGCCTGTCCGTGTCACTCACCGGACTCCTGTTTCTCTCCGTCCCTCTTCTGTCTCCTGTGTGAGTGCAGGGACACGCCTGTGTCCTCTTGGTTCTCCCGTCCCTTCCTCTCTTTCACTTCCTTCCCACCCCTCTCTCTTCCTTCACATCATTACGCTCCTTATGTCGGCTGCCCTGTACACGGTGCCCTGACTAATAAAGCAGCGGACCTCGGAGCCGAGCCGCAGGAGTTCCCACCGCGCGGCGCGCAGACCCTCTCGGGCAGGCAGTAGGTTTCTGTTCAGTGCGACTGACCTGCGTTCCAGAAGCCCTGCTGAGCTGGTCATGGTCAGGCAGGACAGCCTCCGACAGGACACCGCGGATTCCACTCTGCACCTGCTGAGCTGTCACGGTCCTGTAGGACAGCGTCCGTCAGGACACTGCAGATTCCACCCCAGCACCTGCTGACCTAGCTGGTCACAGTCCTGTAGGACAGCCTCCGTCAGGACACCGGACCCAACCCAGCACCTCTTGAGCTGTCACGGTCCGGTAGGACAGCCTCGGTCAGGACACCGCGGACCCCAGCCCAGCACCTGCTGACTTAGTTGGTCGCAGTCCTGTAGGACAGCCTCCGTCAGGACACCGCGGACCCCTCCCTGCACCTGCTGACCTAGCTGGTCACGGTCCTGTAGGACAGCCTCGGTCAGGGCACCGCGGACCCCGCCCTGCACCTGCTGAGCTGTCGCGGTCCTGTAGGACAGCCTCCGTCAGGACCCCGCGGACCCCGCTCTGAACCTGCTGACTTAGCTGTCACGGTCCTGTAGGACAGCCTCAGTCAGGGCACCGCGGACCCCAGCCCTGCACCTGTTGAGCTGTCACGGTCCTGTAGGACAGCCTCCGTCAGGGCACCGCGGACCCCGCCCAGCACCTCCTCACTCGTTTCTCTCTTCAGCTCAGGCAGGTGCAGCAGCCGGGCCTAGGTGTCCTGGGTGGCAGCCTCGGGCTCTCCCTGCTCACTGCACTTTCACCATCTCCGACAGCCCCTCTGTTTCACCACTGAGACTCCACACCCTGCAGGGATTCTCAGCTCCCTGCGTGTTGCCACCTCATCAGCTCCCTGAGACTGGGCACTTCTTGTTATCAGAGAAATAGCGTCTGGACATTGTGTGACAGCGCCGGGAGGCTGCTACTCTCCACGGGATCCACCTTTTCCAAGAGGGGTCAGGTAGTAAAACGCAGAAAAGCCAGGATGGCTCACGTTCAATGGTAAAAACTGATTGATGGAAGGAGAAAGGAGAGGTCTGGTGAATCAATCTCCATCCACTTCCAGTGGCTATTCGGAGCTCCCACATTTCACTCATCTATTTGGAGAAAAGCTGTGTGATGAGAAGCCAACTGTTTCTCTTCCTTCCCTCCTTCTCTAGCCTCTGTTCTGGGCATGAAATCCCCTGAAGCGTTTGCTTCAGACATTGTTTTCCAGGGAACTCATGCTAAAAAATCCATTACAAAGTTACTCATGCTAAAAAATGCATTACAAAGTTCCAGTGACTGAAGTCCATGTTGACCATAGTGCCACATCCAGCAGTTTACGGGTTAGGGGGGAAGCCCTACTGTGCTGTCCTTAGGTGGGGCACCCACCGCCTCCAGTATTTATCAGTTATGAGTGACTTTATCATTCATCACCTCCAGTACGTCAAGCAGGCTCTTCTAGCAGTTTTGAGACACACTCAGTTTTGCAGTTCACTGCCTTCACCCTGCTCAGCTATGGAACAGCAGACTTATCCTGTCTCCCTGCCTCTGCTTTGTAACCACCCTCTCTCTTCACCCGCCCTCCCAAGTACATGCTCTTCCTAGCCTCAGATGTCTCTCATTCTGTTCTCTGTCTTTATAAGGTTCATTTTTTTAGCAGACTGCTGGGGTCACGCCCCGGGGGCAGGGTCCGTTATGACCTGTGGATCTGGGGGTGACCAACTGAAGAAATATCAAGTTAGAAACGATGAGAGATAAAGAAACAAGACACATAGAATAGAATTTTCAAAGGTGGGAACACAGGCGACCACCTGTTTGTGGGGTTCTGGTGGTGGCCCCAAGTGTCAGTTCCATCCAACTTTTATTAAAGGCTATTTGCTCATTGGCATAGACGGTAAGCTGAGGAAGGGAACAAAGATGCCAACAGTTTCTCTGAGTGAGCATGTCAGCTCCTACGGTTTCTATTATCATTAACCTTAAGGGTCTGAGCTGCCTTGAGAAATCTGGAGCCTGAGCCTTGTGTGGGGGCAGCCCCCTGTCTGTGGTCACACACACAGATCCCTAGAGAGCTGTTAAACTCTGCTAGTTCACTGTGGAGTAAAACACAACTGGCGTCAATCTCCTCTGAAGAGTCTGTGGGAGAGAGGAATTTTCCTCTCATCACCACCACAGAGGGTCTTCCTCTGCAATAAGGGATATAAGCCCTCCTACCTATATTTCCTAGGGCTCGAGCTGTTCCCTTGATCTCTCTCAGCCAAATACAAACCTCCACAATGGGTATTTGTTTTATCTGTTTACTGGGCAGGAAACGGCCTAGTTAATGTGTTTTTCAAGGCCTTGCAATGGCATCTCCTGTGGTCATTATTCCTCAAAAATGACCCAACAGGAGTGTTAGTAAGCTGTATCCCCAATAGGCCAGAGCTCTGGGAAAAGCAGGAAACTTGCTCAGATAAGAAATTCAGCAGTGGCTGGTTTAAAGGTAAACTAGCTGACTTTCCTCTGTTCCTCCTCACTCAGCTTACTTTTACATTTTTTCCTTTTTCTTGGGGTGTTTTCCCTTGCGAAGTAAGGGATCTTTGGTCCCCATTCTTCCTGCACAGACAAACATGAGTGAGGACATGTGATATTTGTGTTTCTGTACCTGGCTCACTTCACTTAATCTCCAGTTTCATTCCTATTGCTGAAAATGATGTGATTTCATTTTTTTATGCCCGCACAATATTCCATTGTGTATATACACCATATTTTATTTATCTATCCTTCCATTGATGTACATGTTAGCTCATTCAATATCTTTACTATTATGAATAACATGGCAAAAACCCTAAGGACACAGATATTCCTTTATTATACTGATTTTCTTTCCTTTGGATGAATATCCAGTAGTGGGATTTCTGGATTATATGATAGCTCTAATTTTAGTTTCTTGAAACATTTCCATACTATTTTTCTATAGTAACTGTACTAATTTGCATTGTGACTAACATTGTATGAGTTCCTTTCTCTCTTTATTGATGCAGGACAAGGCAGCTCTACAATCGCTGCCTTGGCCCTGGCGGCACTGATGCTGTGGCGGATGGAGAAACCAGCTTGAGGAAGACACTGGCGCCTTGCTGTCTGCTCCTCGTGCACATCTGACTGGTCAATATCATGTCAGTCTCCAGGGAGCAGGTCTTCATTGGACAGCTGGCTGTAACTGACGAAGACCCACCCCTAAGAAGTTCCAGCAAAACAACTCCCTGGGACTATATAAACCCCTGAGCAGAGAGCTCAGGGGCAGACCATGGCAGGACGTTGGAGAGAGAACAGCTCAGAAGCAGACCTCAGCTGGACATAGGAGAGGTAATAGGAGAGCTGCCTGTTCCCCTCCAAAGCAGACCTCGGCTGGACCTCAGAGAGGGAACAGAAGAGCTGCCTGTTCCCCTCCAAAGCAGACCTCGGCTGGACCTTGGAGAGGGAACAGGAGAGCTGCCTGTTCCCCTCCAAAGCAGACCTCGGCTGGACCTTGGAGAGGGGAACAGGAGAGCTGCCTGTTCTCCTCCAAAGCAGACCTCAGCTGGACCTCAGAGAGGGAGCAGGAGAGTTTGCTCCCCTCCTGGGTCCTCTTGCCTGGAGGTTTGTTTCTTCCTCTACTTATAATTCTTTCCTGTAAATAAATCCTGACTTACCACTACTCTTGTGGTCCATCGATTCCTTCTTCAAATCGCCTGAGACCAAGAACCTGAAATTCTGGCATCATTATCATGTCTAGCATCTGTTATTTTTGTTTGTTTTTAATAATAACCATTCAAACTGGAGTACTATGACATCTCATTGTGGTTTTGATTTGCATTTTTCTGGTGATTAGTAGTTTTAAGCATTTTTCATGTACCTGTTATCCATTCAAATTTCTTCTTTGAGAATAGTCTATTCATGTCTTTTGCTCACTTATTAATGAGCATATGTGTTTATTTTCTGTTGGTTTATTTGAGTTGCTTTTATAGACCAGGTATTAGTCCCTCTTTGGATGAAGAGTTGGAAACATCTCCCATGGAACAGGTGGACTCTTACCTGTGTTGACTGTTTCCTTTGCTGTGTAGGACATTTTATGTTAGTTCCATTTGCTTATTTTGTTTTGTTGCCTGTGCCTTTATGGTCCTAGCCAAAAAATCTTTGCCTAAACCATCAGTTCTCAACCTGTGGGTCACGACTCACAGGAACTGTATTAAAAGGCCACAGCATTTGGAAGTTTGAGAATCCCTGGCCTAAACCAATATTCTTAAGTGTTTCTCCTATGTTTTATTCTAATGCTTTTATTGTTTCATATCTTACATTTAAGTTTTTACCTCATCTTGAGTTGATTTTTGTATATGGTGAGAAATAAGGTCCCAGTTAAATTACTGAAATATGAATATCCAATTTCTCAGCACTTTTTATTGAAGGGAATGTTCTTTCCCCAAATGCATGTTCTTTGTTACTTTGTCAAAATCAGTTGACTGTAAACATGTGGATTTATTTCTGGGTTCTCTCTTTTGTTCCATTCATATATGTGTGTCTGGTTTTACATGAACACCATGATGTTTTGGTTGCTGTAGACTTATACTGTATTTTAATGTCAGATACTGTTTTTGCTCAGGATTCCTTTGACTATGTGAGTTCTTTTTCTGGTTCTATACAAACTTTAGAATTTTTTCATTGGTATTTTGACAGGAATTGCATTGAATCTATATATTGTATGATCATATAAATTACATTAATTCTCCCAATCCATGAGCATGGGGTGTCTTTCCATTTGTTAGTGCCCTCTTCCATTTCTTTTGCAGTTTTTTTTTGGCTGGGACCCACCACCTCCGGCATATGGGGCTGGTGCCTTACTCCTTTGAGCCACAGGTGCCACCTTCAATTTCTTTTATCATTGATATCAGAATGTCCCTGTAGAGATCTTTCACCTCCTTGTTAAATGTTTTCTTAGTTACTTAATTTATTCTATTTTAGAAATTGTAAATTGGATCTTCTTCTTGATTCAATTCTCAGCTAGTTTACTGTAAGTGTACAGAAATACTTTTATTTCTGTATCCTGAGTAAAATATTTTCATTTATTGATTCTGTATCCCACAATTTTACTGAGTTTATTGATCACATATAAGGGTTTTTTTGTGGAGTCTTTAGAATTTTCAAGATCTAAAATCATGTTGTCTGCAAAGAGGGACAATTTGACTCCCTGTTTTTAATAAGGATGGCTTTTACTTCTTTTTCTTCCATGATTGTTCTAGCTAGGACTTCCTGTAATATGTTAAATAACAGTGGTGAAAATGGCCATTTCATCCTCATCTTGTTCCAGTCTCTCAAGGAAAGGTTTTCAGTTTTCCCTGATTCAAGATGACGTTAACCATGGGTTTACTGTATAAGTCCTTTATTGTGTCGAGGTATGTTTCTTCTATGCCTGGTTTGTTGAGTTTTTATCATGAAGGAATGTTGAATTTTATCAAATGCTTCCTCTGTATTTATTGAAACGATCACATTGTCATTATTTTTTTATTCTTTTGATGTGACATATTAGGTTTATTGATTTGAGTATGTTGAAACATCCATGCCTGGGATAAATTCTACTTGATCATTGCATATTATCTTTTTGATGTTCTGCTGAATTTGGTTTATTAGTATTTTGTTGAAGATTTTTGTAGTTGTGTTTATCAGGGGTATGGAGCTGTACTTTTCTTTTCTTTTTTTTTTTTGGTACCTTTCTCTGGTTTTGATATTAGAGTAATCCTGGCACAATTAAGTGAGAAAGGGAGAATTCTCTGAATTCTCTTCAATTTTTGAGAAAAGATTGCGAACTCTTGGTGCTAATTCTAATTTATATATTTGGTAGAACTTGGAGGTGAAGACATGCAGACCTGGGTTTTACTTTTTGGATACACTTTGACATAGATTCAATCTTTTTGTTCATTATTGGTCTCTTCAGGTTTTCTCTTTCTTTTTTATTTGAATTTCATAGATTTCACGTGTCCAGGAATTTATGTGTTTCCTGTAAGCTCTCCAGTATGTTAGCATTCAGTTGTTCATAATAGTCTCTAATGATCTTTTGTGAATCTGTGTGATCAGTTTATAATGCCTTCTTTTTTGTTTCCGATTTTGTTTATTTTGGTCTTTTCTCTTTTTTTTTTCTTGGTTAGTACCACTAGCACATATCAGTTTTTCTTTATCTTTTCAAAAAACACTTTTTAATTGATCCTTTATTTTCTTTTTTGTAAACAGTATATTATGGAGACATTTACATATTATACATGTTTCTGGTATCCAGATTTAAGCAGGTGAACACATGATGACTTTTAAACATACAATTAAAACTATTTGTCACAATATCCTATACTCCCAAAGTTAAATTATAGTTACTTTGGAATATAAATCAAATGGTTTACTGTAACCCTGTCAACACATTTAAACACCACCTTCCCATATTATACATGTAAATTACTTCTCTTCCATGTAAATGTCTCTTCACTTTAACTTCTGTTTTTCACATTTCAGAATATTACTAAGTTACATATGTTTTGGTTGCATAATTTGCTTTTGTACATTTTAAATCAAAGGTGTAAGTGTACCCTTCACCCAGAATGTGTGTATTGTACCAGATAGATGTGAATTAACTCTACCCCTTCTTCTTCCTCTCACCTACCTGATTTCCATTGAATTTTACTTCCATATGGGCACATAATTGTTGATAGAGTAGTTCCAATTTAGTATTGAGGACATGTGGTGTTTGTTTTTCATTCTTGTGATACTTCCCTTAGGAGTTTGTTCTCCAGTTCTATCCTGTTGTTAAAAAAGATGCTAGATCATCATTTTTTTTAAATGGCTGAGCAATACTCCTTGGTATACATATACCACATTTTATCAGTCTACTCATGTTCTTCTTTTCTTTCTTTTTTTTAAATTTATTTTAGTGGGTTCTGCTCTAATCTTTGTTCTTACTTTCTATTGTTTTGAAAGTTGGTCTTGTTCTTACTTTTCTAGTTCTTTGAGGTACATTGTTAGATTGTTTAAGATGTTTTCACTTTTTTGATATAGGTGGTTTTGCTGCAAGTTCCCTCAGCACTACTTTTGCTACATTCCATAGGTTTTGATATGTTCTATATCTCTGTTTCCATTTGTTTCAATACATTTTTTGATGTCTTTCTTAATTTCTTCATTGGCTATTCAGGAGCATGATGTTTAATTTACATATATTTGTATACTTTCCAAAGTTCTTTGGTATTGATTTTTACCAATCATTTCATTTTTTCTTGTGATCTGAGAAGAGTCTTGACATTATTTTTACTTCTAAAGATTTGTTGAAACTTGTTTTAGTGAATGGTCTGTCTTAGTGAATGTTCTATGTACTGATACGAACAATGTTTACCGGCAGGGCCTGTGGCTCAAAGGGGTAGAGCACTGGCCCCATATGCTGGAGGTGGCGGGTTCAAACCCAGCCCCAGCCAAAAAAAAAGAACAATGTCTATTTTATAACTGCTGAATAAAATGTTCTATAAGTGTCTGTTAGGTACTTTTTACTCTAAAATTTAGTTCAAATACAGTTTTTCATTTTGTTAATTTTCTGTGTAATTGATCTAATTCTGAAAGTGGATTGTTAAAGTTTCCTGTTATTGCTGTATTGGAGTACGTGTTTCTCTTTAGAACTAGTAATAATTGCCTTGGGAGTGTACATATTTAGAATTGCCATACCTTTTTTTTTTTTTTTTCTGAATGGGTCTCTTTAATATTATTTATAATGCCATTCTTTTTCTCTTTTACTGTTTTCTATTTGTTTATGTAAGTATAACTACTCTGCTTGTGTGCTGTATCTTTTTCTATCCCTTTAGTTTCAATCTATATATATCTTTATATAGTATATATATGTCTTTATATATCTATGCATATCTTAATATAGTGTGTATATATATATATATCTTTCTATATCTATATATATCTTTCTATAGCAGTAAGCTTCTTGTAGGCATCACATAGTTGCATTTTTTTATTCATTCAGGCAATCTATTTCTTTTAAGTAAAAAATTTAATCCATTTACAATTCGAGGTTATTATTGATAAGTAAAGTTGTTTTTCCTGTTTTATTAATTATTTTCTGGTTGGTTTTCATGTTCTTTATTCCTTTCTTTCTCTCTTATTGTTTACCATTGGGGCTTAGTGATTTTCTATAGTGGTAATAAAATATTCCTTCCTCTTCCTCATATGTATATTAGCTCTACTAGTAAATGTTATACTTTCATCTGTTTTCATGATGGTAGATACTATCTTTTCACTTCCAGGTTTAGGACTCGCTTAAACATTTTTTATAGGGCTTTTCTAGTACCAATGAATTCCCTCAGTTTTTGCTGTCTGAGAAAGAATAAATTTCTCCATTACTTATGAAGTATAACTTTTCTGGGTATAACATTCTTGCCTGGCAGTATTTTTTTTGGCACCCCCCCCCCAGCACTTTTAATATATCATTCCATTCTCTCCTAGCCAATAAGGTTTCTCCTGGGAAATTCACTCATGTGTTTCTCTTATGTTTTACTAGATGCTCTTCTCTTGATTTTAGAAATACCTCTTTGCCATTTACTTTAGGTATTTTGTCATGAGGAAGATATGTTTGCATTGTATCTATGTGGATATCTCTCAGCTTCCTATACTTAGATGGCTAAATTTCTTGTTAAACTTGGGAAGCTTTCAACTATCTGTTGTTCACTAAATAGATTTCTTTTTTTAATGCCTTTGACCTCCTTGTTTTCTGCAACAAAAAAAAATTGACTATTTGTTTCCTTTGTGATGTATCACATGTCACATAGGCTTTGTTCATTCATCTTTTTCCCCTATTTTTGTATAACTGTGTTATATCAAAATACCTCTCTTTGAGTTCTGAAATTCTTTCTTTTGCTTGATCTAGTGTTTTGTTGAAACTCTCAAATATACATATTTCATTTCTTAAATTTTTCAGTTCCAGGCTATCGGGGATTTTTAAAATAATATTTCTCTTTTTTTGTGAACTTGTCATTTATATGCTAAGTCATTTTCCTGAATTCTTTGTATTGTTCATCTATATTCTCTTATATCTCACTGAGCTTCTTTGATATTATTTTGAATTCTTTTTCTGGAATTTCAAAATTTTCTTTTTTATTGGAATTTTTTTTTTTTTGAGAATTTTTGTGATCCTTTTGAGGTGTCATATGTCCTTGCTTTTTCATGTGTTTTTTGTGCTTTCCTTGATATCTATGGATTGAGTGTAATCATTGCTGGTCCTCACAGGGCGAGGCTTTCTCCTGAAAATGTATCTTTGGTGATCTTTGGGTCGAGTACTTTAGCTTTGTTCCCAGGTGTATGTAGTTATGAAATCTCCATATGATTTCTTCATCTGTGAACAGCATCAGTGGGGTTTTGACTTTGATTTTTGATTTTTGATTTTGTGGCTTCAGTTGTGGAGGTTAGTGAGACTTTCCTGGGAATGGGATGCTAGATGGGCCAGTCCACTGGCCCTGGTCATGATAGCAATAGGCCATATGTGCCTGTTCTTAGGCCTTCTGGCAGTGTTGAGGGGGCATCCGGTTAGTGGGTCCACATGTGTGGACTCTGGGTGACTTACTTAGATGCCATCAGCGGTGATGGTGGGCTGGACTGGCAGGCAAGTCCTCAGAACTCTGGACAGAGTGCAAGGCATGGGCAATGGTAATATGGGTGGTGTTAATAGCATAACCCTGAACTCCCAGGCAGGACTAATGTTAATAAAGGCTGAGGTGGGCTGGGTGGGCCAGCACCCATCATCTAGTGGTGGATAGAGATGGTGTCACTGGTGCTGTGGAAGGCAGATGGAAGGGCCTGTCTTCTGGTCCTCAGGAGGAGTGGTAGATTCCTATGGCAGTGGCCTGGGCAGTGTGCTCTCCTGACTCCCTATGGCTCGCTTGAGCATGGGGAGGATGGGCCTGACCTCAGGATCTTCAGTGCTGTGCGTGGATGTAGGATGTAGCAGGCTGAGTGGAGCAATCCATGGTAGCAGGTGGGAAAACCTATCCTTGGTGTATTTGCATTTTCACAGCAGTTCTGCTTCAGTGGGGCAGGCAGTGGCCTCTCAACCTGTGGGGGAGTGTGAGCTAGGCCCCCAGCAGCAGGAGCAACAGCTACAGCAGTGTGTAAGGAGAGCCTATGCTCAGGGTGCATGCTACAGCATGAATGACCAGCTGTTGGTGCAGACAAGATTGCTGTCCACAGCCCCAAGCAGGCAGCTCACTGGGGAGTATGCGCTTTGGGGAGTATCCTCCTCATACTGGGGAGTATGTGCTTTGGTTTTCTTCCTCCCAGAGGCAGACTTCACAGCATGCTGTGCTACCCTTTCCACAGGGTGTAGCTCTGTGTAGGCTGCAGTGTTGAGGACACTGCCATACCCTCAGGCCCAGCCCACACCACCCCTCTGCAGGCCCCCGGCTGCGTCCACACTACTTTTAAAGAGGGGTTGGTGGAAGGAGGGGTTGTGAGCTAATTTGGTCTCTTAGAATGTGATGGTCTGAAAGTTATAATAATGTTCAAGATCAAACAAAAGGATAAGTGGAGAGAGAGAGAGAGAGAGAGAGAGAATGAGAGATGAAGAAAGAAAGTAAAGCACACGAATGTGATTTCCTTGGTTTCTGTCTTCCTAAGACTTCATTTACTAACTCTGCACTGTATAATCTTAGCTACTATAGGTTTCCACAAAAAAAATCTATTATTGAGGCCAGTTTAGTTAAATTTGATACACTTGTAAACCAATAGCTTGACTTGAGTTGTAATCAAATTCATAAGATTCCATTATGTGTCTTTCTGTTCAGGTAGGATTTCAAGGGCTATTTTTTGACATATTTCATCATACACCTATTAGGTTTGACTATTTTGGCATCACTCTCAGCCATATGAATCTCTGTTTCTCCTCACTTTGATATCCTGGAACTCCTTCCTTCTTTCCTTCCTTCCTTTCTGTCTTAGATAAAATTTTGGAAAATGGAGAAAAAGGAAGTGCTGGGCAGTGGGAAGGCTGAGCTATACATATCTGCTATAATCTTTTAAACTAGAAATAGTTTAAGGCCTTCTGGCAGTGTTGAGGCCTTCTGGCAGTGTTGAGGGGGCATCCGGTTAGTGGGTCCACATGTGTGGACTCCGGGTGACTTACTTAGACACTTACTTAGACACCATCAGCGGTGAGATCATAATCTTCTGGAGACAACTGAAGCTCAAATATATACCTGGAATGTGCTATTGTTGATGCCCATCTCATCTGGGCATCAACAATAGCACATTCCAGGTATATATTTGAGATGAGTGGGCATCAACAATAGCACATTCCAGGTATATATTTTGTTTCTAAAATGAAAGAACCCTACTTATTTATAAAAGGGAAAGAAAGAATAAAAGAAAGAAAGAAAAGGGAAAGAAAGGATAGAAAAATACAATTTGAAAGTGAACAAGTTTAGGATTTAATCTGAATTCAAAATTCCTTTTGTATTCTTATCTGGAACTGGTCTAATTCCTTAGCACCTTTGAGCTTCAGTTGTCTCCAGAATGAAATGAAAATTAAATGCGTTAAGACATTAAGACACCATGCAACAAGTGTAATAATGCCTGAAACATAATAGGTACTCTGAGAATTTATGCGCCAGATATTGGTGAGATATATATATAATCCATGCAAAGTGCTTAATTGTGCATTTTCTTATTCAGATATTGAGATATAATATTTGCCTCTCTTTAGAGAAAATTTCAAATGTCAAAAATATGATAAGTAATCAAGATGAAAACAGATGTTAATTAGGTCAATTTAATCACTGCACTTTTATATATGTAAATATATAAAATATATATGTAAATATGTAAAATGAACATGAGAACATCAGACTGTACTCCACAAATGTATAAGATTATGATCTCTTGGTTAAAGTGACGTTAATAAAAAGATGTGCCTCTTTTAAATTTTTCGAAACCTTTTTCTAGTTTAAAAGATTATAGCAGATATGTATAGCTCAGCCTTCCCAGATCATCCCACTCATTTGAGATTTACCTTTGTTTAATATCTACTCTGACACTACCTTTTTGTACATGTTTATTTTTGTAGTGGTTTTACAGCTGCCATGTTGTATGCTGCTGTTTTTTTTTTCTACTGAGAGCCATGTTCTGTGTTTGTGTAGCCACATTAAATTTGCCTGAGGAATTTCATTCAGGATGTTTCCATAGAGAGGTAATTGCCTGTTCCCTCCCTAGGCCAGGTGGCTCACTGTTGGGGGCCAGCCCAGGTGCCCTCTGGTGGGAAGACACTTAGCTGAGGACCTGAGCTAGAAGGCCAGGTGGACCCACTGTTGGGGGCCAGCCCGGGTGCCCTCTGGTGGGAAGACACTTAGCTGAGGAGGCAGAAGGAGGTCTGCACATCAGTGTTTGAGTCAGCATCACTTGAGCTGGCCGAGAAGAGAATTCAAGAGCTCATCAGCTTACCATGCGCAGACTCTGTCCTAAAACCCCTCCCTAGCTCAGCGAATCCCTGGGAGGTTGGTCTGGAGAGATGCTAGAAGTTTCAATGCAGAATGTTTGAGACCCTTCCATTCCCCAATCTGTGAGTGTGGTGGGGGTGGTCAGAGCAGTGAGATTATTTGTATGAAATTGGCATTTTCAAAGGAATCATTAGGCAAGCAGATGATGACCATTTCTTTCTAGAGTGATGATGAAAAATGTCTCCCATCACCATGAGTGGTAGAGGGGACAGAAAAAGGTCTGCTAGAAAGCCAGCTCCCAAAGTCCAAGTGAAATTCTCCTGCTGGGGAAATAGAATTCGTGCAAGTAAATACAAGTCGTCATCAGCTGCCTATTCAAATTCTTGGAAATACCAACAGTCAAATAGCTAGTATCAGTGAAGTTAATGAAAACACTGCAATTCACATGACATGGACTTCTAGTACCAAATTCGCAACACGTTCATTTTAGAATTGAGAAGAAAGTAAATCCCATGTGAGTGTACTTTATAGCAACCACTACCAACAAAATTCTACATATTTACCTACAGTTTTAGATCTCAGAAAACAAAGTATATTTGGGAATAGTTATCAGCTAACTAAAATACAGCATACATGTAAAAATATTAGAAAATTATGTACACGATACATATTTAGATGTTGATGATAGCATCTGTCCTGGATTAATAGTTATTTAGGTTTGGTCAACCACTCCTATGCCTGACTTTAATCATGGCATTTCATTTAATTTTCTTTTAAGAACACACGTTATTTTTCATAGTATATTTCCTAATATCTATACCAAAGAAGAAAAGAAACGATTATAAATAGCATGAAGGAATGATAAGACACAGTTTTCCCAGCAGTAGGACCTGGCATCTGACAGCAGAAGAGGAGATTCTGCAAGTGACATTCACAACAGGATCCCTGCACTTTGTGAGCCAAAGGAACAGAGTGATACCAACCCAATCAGTAATCCTGACCCTGACTGGTCACACTCAGGAGGGTATAAACTGCATGTTGGTGAACCATGTCTGGCATGTGAAAAACACATTCAGCCCACTAGGCCTTAGACACCTGAGTCTGGGCAGAAAAATCACCTGGTGACAGCTATTGGAAAAGCAACTGTCTACATTTTAAGTAGAATTGATTTACAAGAGCGCAAAACAGTCTCATTTAAAGTTATCTATCTGTGCACAATTTCGGAAGTTTAAATCCTAAATGGCTTAGCACAAAATCCTCATCTTTTATTTTGGCAGTTTTGAATGCATAGTTCATGTCTTTTGTTAACCATACATCCCAGTGGCTTTGAGATTACAATCCAAGCTATAGTTCATACCCTGAAGTTGATGATAAAACCAGATTGTTTTCTATAGCTGGGACCTAATAAAAGTTTTTGATTTTTGGAATTAGTAGGAGAGGTTTCCTAATAAAGATTTTTAGCTCTTGGTAATTGTTAGACTCTGGGATTGAGGGTCGCCTTGTAACAGGGTAACACTTGCTAACAGTTAATTTGATCTGAAGAAGCTGTTGAAACAGTGTGTAAATGTTCTTACTAGGCTGAAGTACAGTGCTAGAGATAATTGTTACATCGCTGTTTTTTCACCTAATTTATTTCTCACATACAAATGAAGAGAGATTATGGCTAAAATATGCATTTGTGCAGCAGAAGAACTCATAGCCAGATTTTGCGGAGAAAATGATCACAAGTACATTAGCAGAAAAACAAATCAGTGAAAATCAGAAGAAGAATACTTCCTTCTCCATCTCTCACAGCTCAACCACAAATACTTTCTGCCTTCATTCATAACAAATGATTGCTTTCTGATGTGCAGAAAAAATAAAATACATGAGACTAGAACTTTTAAAACTTGCTATTTCCAGCAAACTATAATACTTTCAAAATAGTTTAATTGTGGTAAAATGCACATATGCATAAAATTTACTGTTATAGCCATTTTAAGTGTATAGTTTAGAATAGCAACCATTACCATCACTTATGTCCAGAACTCTTTTCGTCTTGCAAAACTGAAACTCTGGACCTATCAGACAATAAACCCAAATATATCAATAACTCATAATTTGGCTTCCTTCTACTTCAATGGATAAATAGCTTTTCCTCCTCTTCTAGTCAGTGACTCCTGCAATTATCTGGATCTCATACCTTTCACCCAAACAATGACAGTTCTCTTGCAACATTTTTTGTGTTCTTTTCCTTGATTTTTTGCCCTCTTCTTGTTTTTTAATATATATATATATATATATTGCATTATCAAATTGTCTAACTCCTTGATGATGCTACTAGTTAGCTACCTTAGTATTATTCATCTAAAAATATCTTCCAGCTCCCCTTCCTTGATGACTCAACATTATTCCTCCCTCACAACTCATTTCCTAAAGAGAAGTATTTGCATTTTGGTCTCTTCTTTCTCAGCTCCAATATTCTCCATAATCCATTCTTCCCAGTCTTGCTCCTCCCCATTCCTATCAAAGACCCGATACCTTTCATAATTGCTACAAAGAAAATAAAATACCTAGAAACATATTTAAACAAAGAGGTGAAAGATCTCTACAAAGAAAACCATGAGTCACCGAGGAAGAACGTCACAGAAGTTGTAAGCAAATGGAAAAACACGTCATGCTCCTGGACCAGCAGAATCAACATTGTTAAAACGTCTGTGCTATCAAAAGCGATTTACATACTCATCATTCTTCACAGGTCTAGGACAGATAATTCTGTGCTTTGTTTGGAATGAGAAAAGAACCTGAAAAATCAAAGCAACCTTAAACAAAAGGAACAAATCTGGAGGCATCACCTTATCACACTACAAGGCTCTAGTAAAGAAAACAGCATGGTAGTGGTATCCAAAGAGACACAGGCAGGTGTAACAGGACGGAGAACCCAGATGCGAACCGTCTACGTGTCACAGTCTGGTCTTTGACGAAGCAGACGGCAACGTACACTGGGGGAAAGAAACCCTGTTCAATAAACGGTGCTGGGAGAACTGGATAGTCACATTCACAAGAGTGAAGCAGAGAAGGGACAGAGGAAGGAGTTCCAGGGCTGGGAGGGACACTTGGCCAATGGAACCAGCATGTCTGGGGGGCCGGTAGGATCATGGATGACTCAGTAGTTCATCACAGAAAGGTGAAAGGAATGAGGTGACCAAGGGCCAGCAGAGGAGGATAGGAATCGGTGACCTATAGAAAAGGGCCAGGTGCCTGGCAGTGCGGGGAGACCAAAGAAAGACCTACGGCCTATTTCCACGTGAGAGGAAGAGGTGTTTCTACTCCACACTGTCCCTGTGTGTCTCTCCCACCTTTTCTCTTTCAGGAGCAGGACCCTCTCTCAACTTTATTTGGATGCGCTCTAAGCTTTCTCTTTGTTCTTGTAGAAAATTTATGCTGAAATTCGTGCAGGCTACATGTGCTTTCTATTCACACCGCCTGTGCTGGTGGTTTTATTTTCAGTTTCCAGTCACGTTAGCTTTCGGTTCCTGACGTGCCTTGGTTAAACTTTCTAAGTTAAACTTTCTAGCTCAGCCGAGTAATTGAACCATGTCAACTGGGTTTGGGGAACTGGGACCCCCAATCCCCAACAGAAATAGGACCTCTATATCTTACCATCACAAAAATTAATTCAAGGTAGATAATAGACTTACATTCAAGACATGATACCAAAGGAATTATAGAAGAAAATCTTGGAAAAACTCTTCTAGTTATCAGTTTAAGGAAAGAACTTATGAAGAAGACCCCAAAAGCAATCACAGCAACAGGTCCCAATAAATAAATGGGACATGATTAAATTAAAAAGCTTCTCCCCTGTGGCTCATTGAGTAGGGCACCAGCCCCATATACCGAAGGTGGTGGGTTCAAACCTGGCCTCGGCCGAACTGCAAACAAAACCAGAAAAATAGTCGGGCGTTGTGGAGGGCGCCTGTAGTCCCAACTACTTGGGAGGCTGAGGGAAGAGAATTGCTTAAGCCCAAGAGTTTGAGGTTGCTGTGAGCTGTGCCACTACAGCACTCCACTGAGGTCAACATAGTGAGACTCTGTCTACATAAACAAACAAACAAACAAATAAATAAATACAATTTTAGGCTAGCCAGGCATGGTGGTTCATGCCTGTGATCCTAGCACTCTGGGAGGCCAAGGCAAGTGGATTGCCTAAGCTTAGCAGCTGGAGACCAGCCTGAGCAAGAGCGAGACCCTGTCTCTAAAAAATAGCCAGCAGGGGGCAGCGCCTGTGGCTCAAAGGAGTGGGGCGCTGGCCCCATGCACCAGAGGTGGCAGGTTCAAACCCAGCCCCAGACAAAAACTGCAAAAAAAAAAAAAAAAAAAGAAAAGAAAGAAAAGAAAAGAAAATTAAAAAATAGCCAGCAAACAAAAATAAATAAATAAATAATAACTACAGGGCAGCACCTGTGGTTCATCAAGTAGGGCGCCGGCCCCATATACCAAAGGTGGCGGGTTCCAACCTGGCCTCGCCCGAACTGCAAAACAGAAAAATAGCTGGGCATTGTGGCGGGCACTTGTAGTCCCAGCTACTTGGGAGGCTGAGGCAAGAGAATCGCTTAAGCCCAGCAGTTGGAGGTTGCTGTGAGCTATGTGATGCCACAGCATTCTACCGAGGGTGATAGAGTGAGACTCTGTCTCTACAAAAAAAAATAAATAAATAAAAAGCTTCTCCACAGGTAAAGACACAAGAGAGAGAATAGACAACTTCCAGAATGGGCAAAAATAATCACATGCTATTTATCCAGTAAAGTGCTTACAACTAGAATCTCAAAGAACTCAAGCAAATCAGCAAGAAAAAATCCAAACACTGTCATTAAAAAGGAAGGAAAAGACATGAACAGAGCTTTTCAAAAGAAAGTAGACTCATGACCAATAAACTATGGAAAAATGCTCAACATCTTAGTCATCAGGGACATACAAACCAAAACCACAATGAGCTATCACCTTAACCCAGTGAGAATGGCTTTTATTAACAAGTCCATATAGAGACTGGTATGGATGCAGAGAGAAAGGACTATTTATGTGCTGTTGGTGGACCATAAACTGGTACAACCTCTGTGGAAAACAGTAAGGAGGCTCCTCAAACAACTAAAAGTAGACCTACTATTTGATCCAGTAATCCTACTGCTGGATCTTTACCCAAAAGAAAAAAAAAATATTTGATCAAAAAGACACCTGCACTCGAATGTTTATTGCAGCACAATTCACAATTGCAATGATGTGGAATCAATCCAAGTGCCCATTAATTCATGAATGGATTAATAAAATATGGTATATGTATACCTTAGAGTATTACTCAGTGATAAAAGTGAATTAATTCCTTTCGCAACAATCTGGGTGGAACTGGAGAACACTCTAAGTGAAGTGTTGCAGGAATGAATGAATACCACATACATTCAATATTAAATTGGAACTCACTGATCAGGACTTGTGTGCACAGATGTAAGTAAAGCTCAGCAGAAGTCAAGCAGGGAAGGTGTGTGTGGAATCACGTGGTGTGGACCATGGGCGCTCTCTTGGTGATGGGCACAGGGATTACTTTGACCCAAGCAGTGCAGAAGCGGCCAAAACATTTGTGCCCCAGTGATATTCAGAACTTTTAGGAAGAAATGTAATTATTAAAAAGAAATGTTTGTTAATGTCCATAACATCATCAATCTTTCTAAATGTAAGGGTCAGTTCTTGCCCTTTTCACTTCAGTTCCCTAAGCAGTTGCCCAAGTAAAGCATAAAGCACATATTATCTTCTCTGAAATACTTTTCTTTCTATGCTCCCAGGACAGCACACTTCTCCATTGATGCTTCTCTTTTTGGATTACTTGTTCCTTTCTTCCTGGCATGAACTCTTTCTAAAAGATTAAAAAAAAATTTAATTGTTATGGTTGTATAATAGTAGTATATATTTGTAGGGTATGTGTGATGTTTTGACACAAGGAAACAATGTGAATTAGCCAAATCCGAGTAACTGGGATATCCGTCGCCTGAGGCGGCTATAATTTCTTTTTGTTAGGAACCTTCTGATTACACTCTTTCATTGTGGTTATTTTAAGATATACCCTAACTTTTTGTTGATTATAACTTTCTTGCTATCAAGCATTGTTCTTCCTGTCTGACAATCTAACTATACTTTATGTACCCATTACTTGCCCCTTCTTTATCCCCCCTCCTTACCTTCCCTGTCTCTGGAAAGCGTCTCTGTGAGATCAGTTAGATATTTAGCTGCCACGTGTCAGAACACATTGCATGAACTCTTATTCTTGAATCTTTCCAACTTTAAATCTTTTCTTCTGTAATACTCTCCTGTGTCAGATCTCTGCACTGCCGAATCCTGAATCTTTATGTCCGTTCTGACCTCTTACCTGAGTTCCAGTTTTTTATTCAGCTGTGCACTTGACAACTCAACTTTGATGCCTTCTCAAGTTTAACAAGTTCAAAGCTGGCTTAATTTTTCCTTTACCACTCTCCAGTTACCATTCCTTGGTTTCCTTAATTTCAATTATGGCACCATGAACTACCCAGTTGGCTAGGCCATTAACACAGGAGTCACTGTGGAACCTTCTTTCTCTCACCTCTCATATCTAATTTATCAGCAAATCCTCTGTGTCTTCTCCAGAATGTCTTTTGGAACCTAAAGGTTTCCTCCCTTGCCCTTGATAAAGCCCTCACTGGATGCACTATCATCGGCCCACCTGAACTGCAAACCATCTTTTCCTGCTTACTGTCTGTCTACAACACAGTCTTCCCACAGCAGGGGCTGTAAATGCTTTAAAGTGCGAATTAGATACCTAACTCCCTATTTCAAACACCTCAATCTCACGACCCGGCATGAGGAGGGAGACCTAAGTAGAAATGGTGGGAAATGAAGAAATAAAGCCAAGAAAGACAGGGAAAGACAAAGAAGACAGCAGACACGAGATAGGACGGTGTCGGGGGACTGACACAGCTGAGGCCTGCAGCCAGCATCTGAGCCGTGGAAACAGCTTTATTTATACAGCGTCTTAACAAGGTTGCATAAATCTTAGCACATGGGGTAGACATCAGCCTTAAAGAGGAAAAGCCGTGTGCCTGCTGGTAACAAGGACAGTATGTCCTACTATGGGTATGTGACCTCTGGCAGGTGGAAAGAGTGCCGTTAAAGGAGGAGAAGTGGTTGGGGGTCACTCTCTGAGCATTTCCCAGGCTGTGGGGGCCCTGCCATCCCAGCCCGCTCCCCACACCTCAGTGGCTTTTCATTGCTTTGAAATCAATGTGGAGACTCCTTACCTGTTCTACAAGGCCCTGGATAAGTCACTTCTGCCTAAATGTCCTGCCTCGTCCGTTACAGCTTACTTTCTGCTCTCTGGACTCCAGGCCCTTTCCCCATGTCTTGAATATCCCACGCTAGTTCCGTGCTTGGGCCATTAGCAGTAGCTGCTTCTCAGAATATATTTCTCTCCTATCTTCTACAGCACCTACTTCTAAAAATCCCCTTTAAAAGATATTCGATTTTTAACTTTTCTTTTTATTTTAAATACAACTTACACCAATTTCTAAAATACTTATTTTAGTCATGCCTGGTAAATCCTTTTGTCAATCCTTTTTTTCTTTTGACTCAATGCAATCTACCACACTGTAAAAGTCTTTTCTTCTAAAATAGTTACAATGGAGGGCGGTGCCTGTGGCTCAAAGGAATAGGGCGCCGGCCCCATGTGCTGGAGGTGGTGGGTTCAAACCCAGCCCTAGCAAAAAAATGCAAAAAAAAAAAAAATGTTACAATGGAAAGCCAATGTATTACATGACACGGGTTTAGTCAACCTTCTTTATATTATCAGAAAAAAAATTCCTTGCCTGATAAATATATCTTTATATATTGTAAGAAGTGACTTCTGTGTCACGAAGTCACATATTTCCTAATATCAATTCTTTGTTTAGAATTTTTTAAATAGGTGAGAATCACATTTATTTTTATGACTGTCATAAACTAAGTATTCATTTTACTCTTAATACAGGCTCAGCGCCAGTAGCACAGTGGTTACAGCGCCAGCCACATACACTGAGGCTGGCAGGTTTGAATCCAGCCGGGCCTGCTAAAAAACAATGACAACTGTAACAAAGAATAGCCAGGGGTTGTAGCGGGTACCTGTAGTCCCAGCTACGTGGAAGGCTGAGGCAAAAGAATTGCTTAAGCCCGAGAGTTTGAGGCTGCTGTGAGCTGTGATGCCACAGCACTCTACCTAGGGCGACATAGTGAGACTCTGTCTCAAAAAATAAAAAAATTATAAAACATATAATTTAACTTAGTAAAATATCTTTGAGAACACAAAACAAGCTCTGAGATATTTTTCTACTTCTAAAACATAAATAAATTTTTCTCAGTCCCACCTAATTTTAACAATGATGAACTAGTTATAGCACCGTATAAATGGAAGATGGAAAAAAAATTAAAATCTCAACACACACATAAATATGATAGGAAATACATTAGCTAACATCTAAAAAAATGGTTTTCAGAGACAATAAATTCTACTTAATTTGGAATATTTTCTAGATTTTGCTCATACTAACAGTAAATGCTTTTTCGCATAGGAAATTCTGTCTTTAGAAAACTGTTTCTTTAGCTGAAGAGAACAGAAGTGAACTGAAAGTAAAATACTCACCATTCAATGTTCTCTTTTTCAGGGGAGTCATAAAGATTTTATAATCTTTAAAAATATAAAAACTGTAATGTATATTTTACTAAGAGAAACTCCCTTTACAAATTAAGTTGCCTAATTATTTTACCCATTGATTGGACTTAAAGTTCATGAAAATTCTAGGAAAAAAAATTTCTGCAAATTTATTCTTGGTTAAAAAAAAAAAAAAAAGTGTTACCTCTTTCTAGCCCCCAAAGAAAATTTAGGAAGGACAATGTAGCATAATACACTTGAATTTTAATAGTTCTTTGTGGCAACCCGCAGTACATACAGCTTGTGTTTGTGGTTGATCCAGCTGTTTGTCTGAGTTCCTGAGGAAAGTCAGAGCCTCTTAGAAACTTACTGCTGTGTAATATTTTGAGTTATTCTTGCTTAAATTGGGCATAAAACTAGTAAGCTGAGAACCAGAATAATGGAGCTGATTCTCAGTGGCTCCGCAGGCAACCTGGTAGAACTCAGGTGAACACAGGTAGAGGACCCTCTTGGCACATGTGAAATGGAAGATTTAATTCTCTAGCACCCGAAAAAGAAAACATTGTTTTTTCCATCTTGTAACTGTGTGTTTATTTTCTATTGAGCCATGAGGAAAAAGCTATGCTAACTCCATATTGTGTACACAGTGGGCAGTAAATGTGTGGGCAATCAATATTTTCAGGATTTACTTTTTGTAAGGTAGAGATATTAGCCTTTAATTATCGAGAGTCTTAAAAGATAAGAAGGAGAATCTTACATGTTACCTGTCTAGGTATAATCTATTTAAATTGATTAATGCTTTTCAAAAAATATTGCAATGGCCCTTTGCTTGAAAGTTAATGTCTATTATGATGACTTTATTGATCATTGGAAAGGTGTCAGTTGATATAATACGCCCTGGTTTCCAAGCAAAGTTTGTTTTTCACAAATGAAATTATCCTTTCTCTAGAGCTGATGCAACTAATTTAAACAATAAGTGGACAATAAAGGTGGCTGCTCATTGGAAACATTACAGTGGCTGATGTTTCAGACTTTTCCTAATCCATTCTGACCATGAAACCAGGCGTGTCTGTCTGTAAAACTGGTTTAGAAAGTAGACATGCTGAGTTAACTAATGTAACATGAAATGTTTTCTAACTTATTAGATGGGGGGTGTGTTTGTGTGTTGAATATGACAAAATCCTTGTACATCTAACCCCTTAGAGTTGGGAGGAAAATTTCTTCGTGTTCTAGTCCTAAGGTGGAATTCACTCACCAGCACCAGTGGGCACCTACCACTCACGCTCAGCAAAGGCTTTTGCAGTGTATTTTCTCAGACTTTCATATTTATTTGCTTGTCATGATTGTTTTGATATTTAGCTGACAAACCAGGCAAAATGACTGACATGAACAAATGCCAGGGACAGTCAGGGTGAAACAAGATGACAGTCAAGTCCATTACCATTTTAAATGGTCTGTCTCACTAGCTGAGGGCTGTGATTTTGTTCTTTCCCCACTTGTCAGGCTTGATTAACTAGATCCAGCCTTAGGTGTGTGATGTTCAAGCTATATTCAGTTCCCTTTATTTAGCAAAATGCAAGTTAAAACACTGGATTTAACTTGCGTTCATTCTCTAGCTCCAGAATTAAAGAGGGCCAAGACCTTTAATAAAATAGGAAATATGTGAAAGGAATTCTGCCTTTCACCACACTTTGCAACTCATTTTTTTTTTTTTATTGTTGGGGATTCATTGAGGGTACAAGAAACCATGTTACACTGGTTGCATTTGTTGGGTAAAGTCCCTCTTACAATCAAGTTTTGCCCCCAAAAGGTGTGGCACATACCAAGGCCCCAAGACCCCACCCCCCTCGCTCCTTCCCTCTCTCTGCTCTTCCTTTCCCCACCTTCTCCCTCATTCTTTCTCTCTCTGTTCTCCCCTTCCCTCACCCCCACCATGTCAATAATTGTCATTAATCGTCCTCATATCAAACTTGAGTACATGGGATTCATGCTTCTCCATTCTTGAGATGCTTTACTAAGAATAATGTGTTCCACTTCCATTCAGATTAATACAAAGGCTGTAAAGTCTCCATTTTTTTTAATGGCTGAATAGTATTCCATAGTGTACATATACCATAGTTTGTTAATCCATTCCTGGATTGGTGGGCATTTAGGTTGTTTCCACATTTTGGCGATTGTAAACTGAGCTGCAATAAATAGTCTAGTGCAAGGGTCCTTATGATAAAAGGATTTTTTTCCTTCTGGGTAGATGCCTAGTAATGGGATTGCAGGATCAAATGGGAGGTCTAGCTAGAGTTCTTTGAGAGTTCTCCATACTTCCTTCCAAAAAGGTTGTATCAGTTTGCAGTCCCACCAGCAGTGTAAAAGTGTTCCCTTCTCTCCACATCCAAGCCAGCATCTGACGTTTTGAGATTTTGTGATGTGGGCCATTCTCACTGGAGTTAGAGGGTATCTCAGGGTGGTTTTGATTTGCATTTCTCTAATAATTAGGGATGTTGAGCATTTTTTTCATATGTTTGTTAGCCATTTGTCTGTCTTCTTTAGAGAAGGTTCTATTCATGTCTCTTGCCCATTGATATATGGGATTGTTGGCTTTCTTCATGTGAATTAATTTGAGTTCTCTATAGATCCTGGATAGCAAGCCTTTGTCTGATTCAAGATAGGCAAATATCCTTTCCAATTGAGTAGGATGTCTGTTTGCTTTGGTTGTTGTCTCCTTTGCTGTACAGAAGCTTCTGAGTTTGATTAAGTCCCATTTGTTTATTTTTGTTGTTGTTGCAATTGCCATGACAGTCTTCTTCATGAAGTCTTTCCCCAGGCCAATATCTTCCAGTGTTTTTTCTGTGCTTTCTTTCAGGACTGTTATTGTGTCATGCCTTAAATTTAAGTCCTTTATCCAACTTGAATCAATTTTTGTGAGTGGAGAAAGGTGAGGGTCCAGTTTCAGTCTTTTACATGTGGATATCCAGTTTTCCCAGCACCATT
>CAUYRH010032100.1:0-17997 GCA_963574655.1 Perodicticus potto | reverse complement strand
ACACGTTTCTTCTTCCTCTAAAAGTGAGTCAACCCTTCCCATCCTCCAATTATCCCTGGTGCTGCTATGGTGTGAATGTTTGTGCCTCCAAGATTTATGCTGAAACTCAATCCCCAAGGTAACAACATCAAGAGGAAAGCCTTTTACAAGGTGATTAGATTCATGGTTTAATGGATTCTGGTTATGGAAGGAGTGGATTGGCTATCAAGAGAGTTATATTAGAAAAAATTGTGGTACATGTATACCATGGAATATTATGCAGCCTTAAAGAAAGATGGAGACTTTACCTCTTTCATGTTTACATGGATGGAGCAGGAACACATTCTTCTTAGCAAAGTATCTCAAGAATGGAAGAAAAAGTATCCAATGTGCTCAGCCCTACTATGAAACTAATTTATAGCTTTCACATGAAGGCTATAACCCAATTATAGCCCAAGAATATTGGGAAACGGGCAAGGGAGGAGAGGGGAGGGGGAAAGATAGGTGGAGAGAGGGTAAATGATGAGATCACACTTATGGTGCATCTTAGAAGAGTACAGGAAAAATTTATTAAATACAAATGTTTTCATACAATAACCAAAAAACCCCCATGAAGGTTATGTTGAATAGTTGGATGAAAATATTTCTGATTGTATATCAAGCCAGCACATTGTACCCCATGATTGCACTAATGTACACAGCTATGAGTTAATAAAAAAAAATAATAAAAAAACAGCCAGTCTGGATGTTTTTTCTGAGCTCCCTTGCCATGGGGGACATCCCACACCACCTCAGGACTCTACAGAGTCCCCACCAGCACATAGGCCCTCACCAGATGCGGCCACTAGACCTTGAACTTTCTAGCCTCCAGACCTGTAAGAAATAAATTTCTATATAAATTATCAAATCCCAGGTATTCAGTTTTGGTAAAAGAAATGGAAATAAGACAGCTGCTCTTCTATGAATGCCTTCCAATTTGTCTGTTTTGCAGTGACCAATGCTAAACTGAGCTGAGGTTCTACAATGTCCCATTAAATTTCTTTTTTCTCACTTGCCTTGCTAATACTAATGAAACAACATTTTTTCCCCTCTTAATGTAGCAAATCCTGAAGTCTACAGCAGGACCCATGGGATCTAAGAATGAAATGGATTATGGTGAGTAACAGAGCCCAGAATAGTATGTAGAAGTCTGACAGCCAGTCTTTATTCTAAGCAGTAGACAATGTGTTGAAGTATGTAGACATTAGCTGAAATCGGATTGTAAGGAAGCTTTCCAAAGGTTCTGATTTGGGTTTTGGCTGGATCTCATTCTTTTCATAGGCCCAAACCCCCAGCTGCACATGTACATACACATATACCTCAATCATCTCATCATATGGTTCAGTAGTAGAAGTTAATTACTATTATTTTATCAATGTATGTTCATCCCCTCAAAAAGCTACCTAGACCATAACTCTTCTTACTCGAAGTACAGTATTAGACCATAACTCTTCTTACTCGAAGGTACAGTATTAATGAATGCAGACTCACTCATTAACTCACTCATTCAGTCTTCATTCATTATTAGGTCGTATTCAGAAAATGTCTAACAGTTCGGCAGGTAAAAGTATAAATCAAAAAAGTAAAAAAAAAAAAAAAATCCACAGTGGGAAATCTGAAAAGGTATAATTCACAAAAAAGTTAAGTTTTTCAGACAACCTGTCATACCTAGAGTGCTTCAGATGAAAAGAAATGAATATGCCTTGTGGGTAATGAAAAAAAGACAAATTATAAACCATTTCACTTGAAATTTCAACTACATTTCTCCCAAGAAATAGTGCATTAAATAAATACTTCTGTGAATCAAACACTAAATTATTTACTAATTGCTGAGTAAATTTCTGCTATCAAACATGCTTTTTAAAAAAGGTTATTTCCCATGGAACTAACTATAAGGGTTAGTTTTTAGTTTTAACTTAAAAAAGTTATCAAGTCCATAGACATTTTGGAGTGCAAAGTGCTATTAAAATTACTTGGTTATTACTTTTGGATTGGAAACAATTTCTAACCACATCAAGACTCAAACTTCTTAAAGTGGAAAGCAATCCAATTTCGTGTTTTCTAATGGAAACTGCAGTGCTCGCCACTTAATGTCGCTAATGCCTTAGATAGCCTAAGTGAGGGCCTGCCATGCAGCAGCTCAAACGTTTCATGTTCCTTATTTACTCCAGCACTCCATCTGTGCACGTACTAGTTAGTGCCAAGGGAACTGGAATTTAAGACAGTCGGTCGTTAGGAGGAAGCCCTTGCAATTATGTCATCAAATCCTTAATAGCTCTGACTGGCTCTTGTACTTTGGTATAAACTTCCATTTTCCTTGACCTTTCAAGGGAGGAAGTTCAATTACTGACATAGTTTGTGAAAATGGTTTTTCTTGCACAGCTGAAAAGTATGCCAGAAAACAAAAAAAGAAGGGGCAGTTGTAACAAGCCCCATTTAAAAAAATAATTTGTTGTTGCTGTTGAGTCACTTATTCTTTTAGATAGACCCAAATAGAAAATGACCCAAATTTCCAAAATACATGGTGACAAAGCAGCAACAACTACTGCACGTTCCCTGTGTTTGGATGTGACCTGCATGGAGCCCAGGTCTGCCGGAGAGGCTGGGCTGGAAGAATATTGGCATGCTGGCGGGAGGCTCCACGTGTCCCTCCAAAGGCAATGAATGATGAGAAATACATCACACAGCCACCTGCCTGAAAGAATGAGAAAGTCTGACAAGGTCAAGTGTTTGTGAACATGGACAGCAACAGGAATCCCATCTTCTGAGAGTTGGCTCAGCCTCTTTTGCATCATCTAGGAGAGCTGAGGCTGTGCAGACTCTTTCTCACACCCTAGGGAGACTCCACGTATCTGTAACAGAAACTCTGTGTGAGTGCTCATAGTGGCACGGCTCAGAATAGCTCCTAGATGGACACAATACTGTCGTCCGTCAGTAGCACAATGCAAAAGCACAGTGAGGTACACTCAGATCTTCCTATGAGGGAATACAACAACGCAAATTAGAGCCACATGTAGCGGGGATGGATCTCACAAGCCTAATGCTGAATACTGAGCTATAGAAGTAAGACACAAAACAGTAATGTACAATCTGATTCCATTTATGTCAAGTTCAAATATAGGCAAAACTTAAGACATGTGGGATACATGCTGTTATGAACTGAATGTGTCCCCTCAAAATTCTATGTTGAAATCCTAACCCCCACAATGGTATATGGAGGTGGGGGCCTTTGGGAGGTGATTAGGACATTAGGCTGGAGTCTCCCTCTCCCATCCTCCCACCCTGTGAGGACACAGTAAGAAGACGGCATCTGTGAGCCGGAAGGAGCATCCTTACCAAGAACTTGATCCTGCTGACAACCTAAGGCTTCCAACCTTTACAACTGGGAGAAGTAAATGTTTGTTGCTGGAGCTGCCCACAGTGTGGACCTTTGTCATGGCAACCTGAACTGATTAGAACACACACACAGGTGGCAAAGCTATACAGACTCAGAAGGAAAGTTCTATATAGGGGAAGGAACCGCCATTGGAAAGGGGCACCGAGGCTCTCAGGGATGTTGACACAAGTTCTCTCCCTTGAATGGGTGACAGGTGCATGTGTGCTCACTTTATGTTAAGTTATACATTTGTTTCATGCACTTCTCTATATCCATGTGAATATAAACACACATACCGAGGGCATGACAATTAAGTTCACAAACTCACCCTAAAAAAGGTGCCACATATCCCATTGCTGGATGTCACTATGGTCACTGTCAAGGTACTCCCTTTGGCCATCTGGTGACCAATATGATATTCAGCAATTGGGCCAGTATCACTTTTTCTAGGATGAGTTTGTAAACTTAATTGTCTGACCTTGTGTATGTGTGTGTGTTTGTGTGTTTATCTAGCTCCCCTGAAGTTAGAGGTTGCAGGAAAGTATTAAACAGCTCAAACACTTACTGAGAGTCTGCCTCAGGTTCTGTGACTTAATCCCAAAGGTATTAAGAAGGACTCTGGGTTGCCAATGAAAACAAAGACTCGCACCTCAAAGTTGACAATTTATGGTCAGAAGTGTCCTTAAAGTTAATCAGATCTAACCAATTCCAAGTTTTAAGTTTTCAATGAGAGCCTTCTGGGAGATGCTGAGGAATCTAAGTCCAGGTTTCTTCTGCTCTGTGATAAAGTCTTTTCAAAGACCCTATGTCTTGTTAAAACCAAATCATTTCATGCATCTCAATTTCCTTAACTATAAAATATGGAAATAACTGGGTGACCTCCAAGATAGTTCTAGCTTTAGTTTCTATGGTTCTAGAAAAGCCCAGGAACTTCAGGAAAATCTTGAAACATGGGCTTGTCTGAGGTTCCTGAGAAGACCAGGAAATTAGAGATGGTCGAAAGCACACAACTGGTGGAAGAGAAAGATGCCACCAGGTAACTTCTGAGAGGGACAGGGAGAGAAGGACCCACCCGGTAGCAGTGTGGACTTTCCCCTTACATGGAGCCAACCCGAAGGAAGGATGAATCAAAGGCCAGTTTCACATCAAGACAGAACAAAGCGCCCGTCAGCACTGAGCAGCAGCAGTTGAGCACCTTGCTCTTTTTTTCTGCTGCTTAAAATACAACTTTATTGATGAAACACCTTCTTAGATTAACAAAAGTAAACCAACACAAAAGTATAGCTTATTTATGATGTATCATTGGTTCGCTGTCAGTTTAGGTAGAACAAAAGAGTAAAAATGATCTTTTCCCACCCCCAGCACAGTGGTCTGTGGGCAGGACTGGGGCTCTGTCAGACATGTGGCTGTGGAACCGAGGGGGCTGCCCATCCTCTTCTCCTGAGTCTCCACCCAGTGACATTGGGTGAGATAACACAGTTTGGGGAGGGAGAAGGTTGCAGGTTGGATTTCACGATAACGTAGCACATAAACTGTCATCTGTAAAAGGACATGAAAGAATCCAATACCTTGAAAGCAGTGGTGAAAGGGACCCCATGCCAGGCCATCCAAGATGCACGATTCCTGTTAGCAGACCGGGCTGAGCAGGTGCTGAAGCAGGAAGGAGCAGCTGGGAAAGGGCAGGTTTGGATACCCACCTCTGTAATCATCTCCCCTCTTGTCTGGTTTGATGCTTGCTTTTTGGTTCTCTTTGTGGTAACCAACCAGCTAAGCGTACAGACAAAGCCCCCACCTGTTCTTCTGGGCCGGGTCATTTTCTAACCCGGGCAAATTTTCTTTCTCAATATTGTCGCTTCCAGTTTGCCCCTGGCGTTGTGTCTTTGTGTCTGTGCTCCCCACGGATGTTTGTTCTCACATATCAATCTCTGCGTCCTATTAGCATGTGCTTCCTGCCTATTAGGAGCTAGAGGACGGAGCAAAGTCATTTCTTTCCTGCATTTTTCTTTACCAGGGCATGTGTGAAATATTCTCTCCCAGTGTCCCCTTTCCTCCTCCTCTAGCCAGAGAAATGTTACCCTAGAGCAGCATTTCTCAACCTGTGGGTCGCGACCCACAGGACCTGTATTAAAGGGCCACAGCGTTAGGAAGGTTGAGAACCACTGCCCTAGAACTTCACGCTGCTAATGTGAGAAGAAATTGCGGACAGTGATTAGGAAGCTAAATGAGGGTGGTGGAGCCTATTTACTCCATTAAGGTTCCTTGAGGGAAAAGGCCGGGATGAGAAACAGACAGGGAAGGGTTAATACCAGATCCATTGACTCAGAGCAATCTTCAGTCTGCCTGGATTCTATCAGACGCCCTTCTCCAGGGGGAAATCATCACAGAGAAATGACACACAGAGTGCGCCATAAAGCATCTGAGTCAAACCAGAGGGAGGATGACTCAACGGATCGTTTTACATTTTAATAGAAGGCGCTGTAGATCTGTACGCAGTGCAGGGCTCACAATTCCTCCCCAAAACCTCTTCAGTGGGTGGGAGGGGAGTTCCCAGAACCTGACAAATTATTCTATCTTAGAAAAGAACCAAGTCAAAACTCACAACAGAGAATGAAAGACTAAGAAAAGACAACAGATAGTCAAATGCAGAAAAGAGGGGAGACTGTAAGTCTGTCTCATTCCAACTTCAGTCACTGCCAAGCCTAAGATGCAGCTTGCAAACTGAGTGAGGTTTAATTAGCAGACTTCAAATCTGATAAGAGGCAGGGAGAAAAGGGAGGGAGAGAGGAATAAGGAAGGAGCTGGGAGAGAGGAAGGCGAGAACACCTATGTGCTTTAATTAAATAACTGCATTCTTTAAATTAGTTTCAAAAGATTTTACCATGAAGTTACCATCAGAAGTTTACCCACTAGGTTGGTGGCAATGCTGGACTGAGTCTCCCTGTGGAGTCAGGAAACAGCATCAGCAAGACCATTGTTCCTAGCACGTGTCTTGGGCTCGTTATTGCTTACAGGTACCCGTACTGTGTATGTGCGATCTGCCGAAGTTAGATTCATCAGATCAGGCATTATGATTTCAGAGACTGGATTATCAAACTTAACTCCTCCTTGGAGTGCAGGTGGGGTCACTTTCAGACACACTTTGACGGAGAGTAACTATAATTTGAAGGCTGTTCAGCACCTGATCTCTACGATACCTGCCCCAGTTCTTGAGAGGACATGCTGCTTATAGGTGGGAGAGGAAATAGAAGAGTGTTACTGAGGCTTGGCAGAAATGCCGCTTTTCACAGAAAAGGTTCTTTTAATACAAGGAAACTTGCTTCTTCCACGAATTGAAGTCTTTTGTGCGATTTTGCTTCCGTTCTAAAATATCCTCTTCTCTGCAGGGATGCAAGCTGGAATGAACATAGTTGAGATTGCAAGATAGTTCACCTGGTAAGCAAGAAAATCAAAACTCAACCCCAAAGGCAGGCAGTAGCTTATCAGGACTGAGAAGCTCTCATTCACCTTAAGGGTCAGTGTTTTGCAAAAGGTCTATAAATTTCCACAGCAGCCTGGGCACTTGTAAAACCCACTCTTGTCTTTCCATTTAAAAGTGATTAAAACCATGAGACTAAGACCATGGGTCAGAGTTTGTTAAATCCACATCAGGTAATAAAAGGACCCGGACCATCTGTCACCACCCAGGAGGTCGAACGAAGCTGGAATGTTAACACACAGGTGAAAAGCTCTCCTGAGAGTTTGGGGAGAAGGCAGGAGGATGGCTACGAGGCATGGGGGGAGAAAGAATGTCCTTGGCAGCTTCTCAGACTGGCAATTCTTATCACCAAAAGGTAGTGACACAAATGCATCACAACACTGAGCATGCTATTTAAAATGCTTTGTCTTATTTGCCCACACACACCATTGCACCATGCAGAATAGGCTTCAGATGAATCAAAGTATGTTAAAGAAGAGATTATCTTCTAATTCACTCATTATAAAATGCCAGAATTGTACTACGATGTGGGCAGAAAACAGCCCCCTCTTCAAATAGTCAAGAGTGGGTGTGGCAAAGAGGAACCTTTGGCCAGGTACTGCCAGAGAAGCACAGAGCAGTGGCCGGAGAGAGGCTGCTCAGCACTGTCCTGGCTCCACACTGCGGCCACATTCCATTTCTTCTTCCACTTCCAGGCAGAGGCCAACACTGGAATCCCACCTCTCACTTCCTAGCTGCAGGGAGCAGGGCACATCTAGGAGACTTCATAACCCTAGGATTTTTCCACTGACAAAATGGGTCTGTGAAGATTAAATGAGATGAAGCAATAAAGTATTTCAGATTGCCCTTGTTTTACAATCAACACTTCACAAATAAAACCATTAATATGAAAAGAAAATTGTAAAAATTTAGAATGCTGCACATATTGCAAATTTCTTATATCGAGGCAAATCTGGACTGCATGAAGAATGATAGATGTTTTTGTTAGCCAGATTCTCCTGCTGAAACTTGGGGAAAGGCCAGTTTGCTTAATTTCTATCCAATGCCCTCTCATGTTTTCTGGCAAATTTGGCCAGGACACCACTGCACGCTTTTGTCTGCAACATCCTACAATGGCTGTGAAGGGCAAATGAGGCAACGGATCTGAGACGCTCTGAGAAGTATGTACTCTGCTTGCATCAGGAATTATCCGCACTACTATTCTACCCATAATTGCATAAGAATGTGTGCTCTTAGGGGCTCTTAACCTGATGCATTTCAGTCTCATGCCAAAAGAAGGTGTGTGACAGATGAAGGACTTGTGCTGATTCTCATTTGATAACATCTCCGAACGATCCATCTTTTCAAATTTATTGAAAGTGTGTGCTTTGAATATTCCACCTTCCTGTTCCAGGATTTTCCTGTTTTATCCCTCTGCTACCTTTGCATGTATGTTCGGCATAAATCAGAATCCTCTGTCATCAGAGGTGGTGAGCCAGGCTCTGAGGTCAGCTGCACTGCGTCTCAATGATGACCACCGTGCTCTGTCAGCTCACCATGTGAGTTTCTACAGTGGACCCCTCATCTGTGATCCAGCTGTCATGAGGAATGAGCAAATTAACAC
Source organism: Perodicticus potto (assembly GCA_963574655.1). Classification (NCBI taxonomy): domain Eukaryota; kingdom Metazoa; phylum Chordata; class Mammalia; order Primates; family Lorisidae; genus Perodicticus; species Perodicticus potto. The sequence goes on along the minus strand of CAUYRH010032100.1, from coordinate 9,525 downwards.
AGAATGTTTCCGGGTGTGTAGTAAACGCTCACTGAACACTGCACACATGCGTGATTTATCAAGGCAGGGCAGTGTAATGGTGCGTATGCAGAGGCGCCACAGCTAGAGTGCCCGGCTCTGAATCCTGACTCTGCTGTTCATTAAGTGCAAAATCTCAGGCAAGACGCTTAACTCTTCTGTGCCTCACAGAAGAGTTTACTGTCATGGGTATGACAAGGAGGATCTATCTCACAGGGTTGTGAGGAAAAAACATTCACACCTGTTTATTTGTTCATTAATCCATTAATTCACTAATTCAACATATGGTAATTGGGACAAATTCTTTTGCAATGGTGCTAACTTTTCGCATTTGCTTTTCATTTCCAAATTGACAACAGCTTGTCTTTCTTTCACATCAGCATTTCCCACTTTTAGCCATGCCTACCTAACACTCCCACTCCCCAAGCCAACTTCCAATCTCTAGGAATTACAATTGTCCTCAAATTGCACGTTCGGGGTAACTGGAGTTGGGCCAGGCATCTTCATTTTAACCCCCATGATAGCTCCCCCAAAGCAGATCTACAAACCAGGAATCCTTCCCTGCCAGGCCCTAGATGACTGGGCAGCATTTCTAAATTTTCTGAGACTCCTAGAGTTTGAAATGAAGACACAACCTACCTCCTGCTGAGATTCAGATGTGGTGGCTTGACCCGTGACCTCCTTCCTGCAGACCTATTTAGACATCCCTTCCTCAAGAGGTGTCCCAGACCACTCTACTGAAAGCACGACCCTGGCTTTCCACTTGTACTTTTGATCCTCCTTCTCCATGTGTGCTTCTTCATAATGTAAGAAAATGAATGAAAAAGACTTTTCATTGGTCTTAACACGTCCCTATGCCACTTCTGTTTCTGTTGAGGTTTCCTTGTAGTCTGCTTCTTTGCACATCTTCCTGTGCTTTCCAGAACTGCCTGCCTTTTCTGGGCCTCAAAGTCACCTTGACTACCCCTTTATCCACAGCAAACTCAGCCCATTCTGAGCAGTGTGAATGTAGAGGAAACCAGTGACATAACCTCCACAACACACAACCACTCCAGTGCGACCATACGAAAGCTGCAGGAAAGGCTTAGACAGACGCAGTGAAGGAAAAGCCAACATCTGCAGAGGTTCTGAGTTGAAGGGTCTTCAGTATGCTTTATGTCCAAAATTTCCTGGGCTCAAAATATTCACGGACCCTGAAACATACACAGTCTGACAATTATGGTTGCGAACTTGCCACTCGTGCGCTTATGTTGACAGCACTGTGTAAGCAGCTTGGTAAGGTTTTATAACCTTGGTATGTCAGTGTCTCACAGCTATGTTGATCTGGATGTGTGGCAGTGTCTTGCTGAGTGGTGTTCATTATTGTTGTTGCACATCTTTGCATGCCATGATGATAATGTTGGAGCTTGAATTAGAGCAATGAACAAACATTAAATTTCTTGGTTCAACTTGGCAAGAGTAGAAGTGAAATCAGAGACAAGTTTGTGGGGATAATACCATGAAGAAAACCCAGTGTACAAATGACTTAAACGTTTTTCTGAGGGGAGAGAAAGAATTACTGGTGACGAGAGTTCAGGGAAGCCAGTAATGAGTAGAACTGATGAAAACATTGTAAAAATTCATTGAATTGTGTGTCAAAATTATTGACTTACTGTAAGAAGCAAAGCAGACCAAGTAACCATGGATAAAGAAACAGTTATGAAAATCTTAACTGAAAATCTTGGCATGAGAAAGGTGTGGCTCTTACATCACGATAATGCACCAAGTCACACAGCACTATCTATGAGGGATTTTTAGCCAGTAAACAAATAACTGTATTGGGGCACCCTCCCTACTCACCTGATCTGGCCCCTAGTGACTTTTTTCTTTCCCCCCAAATAAAGGAAATATTGAAATGAAGTCATTTTGAAGATATTCAGGACCTAAAGGGTAGTAAGACAGCTCTGATGGCCATTCCAGGAAAAGAGTTCTAAAATTGCTTTGAAGAGTGGACTGTGCACTGGTGTCAGTGCATAGCTTCCAAAGGGGAGCACTTCAAAGGTGACCATGGTGATGTTCACAATGAGGTGTATAGCACTTTTTCTAGGAGAAGGTCATGAACTTAATTGTTACACCTTGTATTCTTTATCCCTTAGTTGTGTACAGTGTAAGTTCTTGCAGAGTATAATTTAGCTATTCTCTCCTGGTAAGAGCCTCCTCATACCTACTTCTGAATGATGGCTCTGAGATCATTCAGATGGCTCTGAGCAGGTATGAGAGCCTCCTCATACCTACTTCTGAATGATGCCTCCTTGTGACCATGGCTGCCCATCTGAAACCACCAGAGGGCCAGTGATGCTCTTCCTGCCTGAGGCGTCTAATCCTCGCCTAATGGCCCGCACACAGGACCTTCAACAGCATCTTTAGGCTGATGGTTTCAGATTGTGATGAGCTTGATGAGATTCTTCCCAGGCTGCTCTGGGACTAGACACAACTACGGGTACCATGGATTTGAGAGATGATATTAAGAGGAAGGTTTCTGATCTTCATTCAAATATTACACTAGCATGAAGGCCATTGAGCAATTCCTCCTCATGGGCTACAGAAATATGCTTTACTTCTACTCATTTGATGACTTACTCATTGTTATTTGATGCCAAACTCCTCTTTAAAGCACATAATTTGCAACTGTAAGACATTGGAGCCAATGCAACCATGTAAAAATGAACCACTCATGATCTTCCTGGAAATGTGAAGATGTGTTTTTACAGCAATCCCTAGGAACAGTCCTCTGTGGATGGTTTTCTGATCAGCTTAGCAGGGGACTAATTACAAAACAGCATATGCATTGTAAAATTCCCTATTATAGTGCTTTCAAAATTCTCCAGAACCAAAAAAGATGCTCACCTGTTTAAGAAACCAGAGGGAAGCATTGCCTTCTCAAAAAAAAAAAAATCAAAAATGGCACAGAAGTTCACATGCAATGCCTGACAATGTTTCTTTTCAACAGGACTCGGACCAAGTGAGAGACACTCTCGGATTCTGATCTTTTACTGATTACCTAGGTTGCAAAGGATACACAGAGTCTCACACCAGGAATTCTTAGTTAGAAAGCCAGTCAAAAAAAGTTCATAATCCTTTCAGATTTTAAATCCTATGTGTCTGTGACGAGGAAAACCATTTACTATTTTAGACAATTGGAAAAGAAGATTAGACCAGACTTTGTCTGTCAAGTTGTGTTACCCTGGGTAACACTCGTCAAAGGCAGAAGGAAAAGGATTTTAAGGCTATAGTGCTATTTTGTTTTTGAAACTATGGTTATATGGAGATTGTTGGCTGTTTAAGTAGAATGGAAACTGATGTGCAAACAGAAGCCCGTGTATTAGTCTCGGGTTAATAACCAACATATAATTACTCACAATTGACTGGGTTTGAAATCTACTAAAATTTCTTAATTATTCTTATGTGCTCATAGTTATTGCTTTCTTTGAGGAAACATGAAAAGTTAACGATGAACATGACAATTTCAAAAGCTTTTCTTGTACAGATTGGACTAGACTCCTTGGTCTTTACATAATGATCATTACTTAGTTAATGAACTCAGCACACTGTACATTTTCCAAACACCTGAAACTCTCAAGTATTGTGTGAGTTTTCTGTCCAATTAATTATCAATTATAACATCATAAAACATTAGCACAAAAATAGGAATAATGAAATTTAATTATACATTATTTTTCTGAGTTGCCACAAATACTATATAAGACTGATTCTGATTAATAATTCATTCAGCAATAAAGTACCAGGAAATATAATTATGCAGTGCCACAATTCTCACACTGATTTCTATAATTACAGATTACAACAGTGTTAGCAATTTAAAAGGTTAGAGAGCGGTGGTAATTTGCTCTGTCATCCTCAGCTACATTAATGTCTCTCTTTGAGCACCACAGATAATTGAAAATATAATAAAGGACCAAATCAGAAGGCTTGACCATGCTCTCTTCATCTAAAACATCTCCAGTCTGAGTATATTAGTAAAGTCCTTGATAATCAGCCTCTTACATTATTTAAATAGCCTCACTACTCATGTTCGGTTTACAGTTAATCAAAGGGAGGCAATACGTAGGTATGGTGCCAAAATGTGTTAACTAGAGAAAAGAAACATGAATACAACCACATTTGTAGTTCAGCTGGTATAACTATGAATATACAATATATGCATACTTGTATAATTACTCCTCAGGTAATCAAACACCAAACCGAGAGGCACACATAATGGAAGTCTGTGGCAGTACTGTGGAGAAGTACAAAGTTTATCCAACATCCAACTACCGTCTCTAGGTTTAGATGTTGTGACACTCCCAACTACTCTGGCTTTTGCATTCTACCCCACCCTGACAATGAAAGCACACCATCCACTACGAACACACACTGTGCTCTGCTTTCATTCCTTAGAGGAAAAACCTGGCTAGAAATTGATGGTCTTGTCCCATAACTAGTATTTAAATGAGAATTTTCACCTGGGGATGAGCCCAAGAGAACTAAACACAGTTTTTCACAAATATGAAAATCACTTTGTTCTCTGCTCTTTCTTCTTGATATTTATAGAAGGAATCTATAAGACATCTTGGCTTTACTCTCCAGAATGCCTTAAGTATCTGACTAACTCCATGTTCAACTAATATGGAGAAACAGATGGAAGATTCAGTGCAACTAAAATCTTGGGCATTATTTAAATGAGTTCCTTGCAGACTCGTTTGTGTGTCTTGTTGGGACCGGGGATTCCTCCTCCTGAAGTTTGTCTGGATCTGGATTCAAGATTTCAGTGCAGCTGCCCCCCAGCAAGATGACAGAAGGAGACAGGGTGAAAAAGCATGTCATTTCAGCGGTAGAAGGGGCTTGTACATCATCTCATTGAATCTGTTCCTTTTAAAATTGTGGAAATTTAGCCTCAAAGATATTAAACAATTTACTGAAGATCACAAAACCATTTAGTAACGCAAGCAGTTCTCTTGGAGAACTCAAGTGTGTCTGATTCTTGGGCTTTCACTACATTGTATTAGAGAAAATACAGGAGGTGGAAGGGCATGTGAGCATATGGAGACAATTATTGTTCCAAAAGTAAGCCCATTTACTCCTATTTAATTTCAGCAAGGGGTTATGTATAACATTGGAGGTGGGTAGAGGAGAGTCAATCTTGAGAACACTACAGAACTGTAGCTCTTCATATCTTTGTTCAAGTAAAAACGGGTTTCCTCTGAGTCATGAGCAGTTATGAAACAAGGCACTGGTTTTAATGGTGCCTCAACGGCTTTCTTCCTGGGCTCCCCCTAGGGAGTGGGCATAAGACCATACTATATAAGGCCACACCAAATACAAATTTCCTTCACCCTTTTTCAAGGAGGTCAGTAGAACAGGTTCCCTGTATATTCCTGCAAATTTCTTGTTGGATTAAGGGACCCCTAGTAAGTGACCTTGTTCCCTGTTTTAAGTAGTAGACAGGGATAAAGATGGCAAGTGGACTTTGGTCCCACATTTGCTAGGTACCACATGGTTCTGTGCCTTGAACTTGAACTTTTTCTAACATTATGGAAAATTTAAAACTTTTCTGTAAAGTTTAAAGAGTTTTACAGTAAACATCTATCTTACCCACCCTTTAGATTTTATAATGAACATTTTATTAACCATCTAACTATCTATATCCATTGCTCTTATCCACCCATCAATCCATCTTATTTTTTCTTCCTTTTTTTTTTGTTGTTGTTTATCAGGCCTAGGTGAGGTTTGAGCTTGTCACCCCTGGTGTACGGGGCTGGTGTGCTAACTAATGAGAATGACATCCAGCTAAAGCATCTTTTGTATTTATTTATTTATTTTTTGAGGCAGAATCTCACTTTGTCACCCTTGGTAGAATTTGAGATAGCTCACAGCAATCTCAAATTCTTGGACTCAAGTGATTCTCTTGCCTCAGCCTCCCAAGTACTGGGACTATAGGCACCTGCCACCATGCCTGGCTGTTTTTAGAGCCAGGGTCTCGCTCTGGCTCAGGCTGGCCTGGAATGTCTGAGCTCAAGAGATCCACCTGCCTTGGCTTCCCAGAGTGCTAGAATTACAGGCATGAGCCACTATGCCCGGCCTCCAGCTAAAGCATCTTATTTTTTCAATGCATGTCAAAATAAATTGTGGAAATCAGTACACTTTCCCTTTAGGGAGCATATTATTTACTAGAGCTCAAGATTTGTTTATAGTTTTTTCATTTAGGTGAAACGTACAAAGAATGAAATATACAAATGTCAAGTACATATTCATTAAGTCTTGACACATACATACCTGTGTGATTAAAACCTTATCAAGACTTAGAAGGGTACAGTTGAAACTTACTATGCAGAATACAAATGTTTTCATACAATAACCAAGAAAATCCCATGAAGGCTATGTTAAACAGTTCAATGAAAATATTTCAGATTGTACATGAACCCAGCACATTGTACCCCATGATTGCACTAATGTACACAGCTATGATTAAATAATAAAAAAAAACCTTATCAAGATATAGGATACAATCATTGCCCCAGAAATACGCCCTGTGTCCTGTCCCCGTCAGTTCCCTTCACCAAAGGCAACTGTGCTCTAATGTTTGTGTAACAGAGATTAATTCTGCCTGCCCTAAACTGGCTGAATTCCAAAACTGCTAAAGTGGCTAAGTGTTGTTCTGTTTTTCTTCTTTCAGTCAACACACACTCTTGGAGCACCTACGGTGAGCCATATACATTGGAAACCAGCGACAACAAAGTAATTATTTGATTAAATTAGAAAATGACTTCAGTGGTGGTGAGAACCATGGGATTAATTATACCTCAAGGGCAATTTGGATGCATGACCAAAAAGGAAGCCACATCCCACACCCTGTGCCTGTTACTCATTTGGAAACCTGCTGACTCTTCAATAGAAAAACAAATCCCATACCCATGCCCAGTGAAAAACGGGGCTCTGTAGGATCCTCGGAGTAAATGTGAAAAATGAGGAGGCTTTTTAAAAAGCCCATCCTCAGACCAACATTATTGCTTTATGATGAAGATGAACTGTTGTAATGTGCCAAGCCCGTAACCTTTACAGGTTTATAAAGAAACAGCCCCTAGTTTTACAGAATTACCAAATCATGAAGGAGGCTCCCAGAGAAAGTGAAAAACTCATTTATTTTCTTTTAACTTAACTACAGAAGTCAATGGATTAGGCCCTCATTTTCCAGCAGCTGAATTACTGCCAAGAAGATGACACCCTTGGTGGGAACAGCAGTGGGTTATCTCTCTCTTCAAGAGCTCAGCAATGCCACACTTCACGCATCAGTCCCTAAAACTGATGAAAACACTCTTCTACAGCAACTTCAATACGCTTTTAAAAGTGCTTCATTAACCCCTGATATGAATTGAATTGTATCTTCCCCTTCTTCCAAAAGAAATGTTGAAGCCCTAATCTCTAGTGCATCAGAATGAGACTTTGTTTGCAAACAGGACTGGTGCAGATGTGGGACCCTCATCCAGTAGGGCCTTGTGAAATGAACTCCAAATGGAGACAGAGACAAGGGGACAAGAATGTGAGGACAGAGGCCAAGATACAGTGATGCACCTGCAAAATGATGCCAAGGATCATGGACCATTACCAGAAGCCGAGACGAGGCAGGGACAGATTCTTCCCTACTGGTGTCAGGGGGGCAGGGAGTGGCCTTGCTGACACCCTGATTCTGGGCTTCCAGCTCTAGAACAGTGAGATAGCAAGTTTCTGTGAGCCATCCAGCTTATGGAATTTTGTTACACCAGCCTGAGGAAACCAATACAACCCTAAAGAAGATTTTTTTCGTATTGGTAGTCATTTTGAAATTGAATTATAATTTCATGCAGAAAAGTATGCCAATGATAAGGGTACAGGATTGACGAGTTTTTTTTGAAGTAAATATGCTCAAGTAATAACCACTCAGATCAAGAATTTTATCAACACCCCAGAATTCTCCTTCATGCCCTGTTCCAGTCCTTATCTCCACCAATATAAGTGCTATTCTAACTTCCTCCATATAGATTAGTTTCGCTTACTTTTGAACTTTAAATAAATGAGATAATGAAATACATGCTTCTTTGTGCATCTGCCTCCGTTTGTGCTACATTACACTTGTAACATTCATTCATATTGTTGGGCATAACAGTGGCTTCTTTTAAAGACAATTCAAAAACATAATTGTTTCTTTTTGGTTTGCTTCAAATTTCCAAAGGGATAAAATAGAACACGGTCAGTGTCCACAATTATCCCAGCCCCAGCTTCCCGGCCTCCCAGCTCCACTTCCTAGGGGGCATGTCTGTTGCTTGTGCATCCTTCCAGAGGGATTTGATGCCTATTTGAGCAAAGATCTATCTATAAAGGGTGAAATCTTTCACCTTTTTTATACAAAAGTTTACATATTACCAATTATTATGTACCTTGCTCTTTCATTTAAAAATGTTATCTTAGATATCATTTCATACATATACAAAATCTTCCTCATTCTTGTTTTATGATTTCATAGTATTCACTATGTATATAACCAATTCTCTATTGATAACTGTTTGGCTGTTGTCAATCTTGTGTTATTATAAACAAGGCTGTAATGTGCAACCATGAAACTCTGTTCATATGAAGTGCATCTGTCTATCTTCCCCAAAGTGGAATTTCTGGATCACAGGATATAAGCTTTTCCATTTTGATACTGCCAAATTGTCCTCCCTTGAGACTGCACCCATTTACTCTCCTGGCAATGGTGTAATCAGAGTACTTCTTTATCTGTAGTCTTGCTAATAGACTGTTTATGAGTAGCAATTTATATTTCCTTTCCTGTAAATTGTGACGATAACCTTACTTTTTTATTACATTGTTGGTCTTTCTCTTAGTGCCTTATATAGTAGGGAAATTGGCTTTTTCTCTAGATGAATTGCCAAACAGTTTTTCCTATTTTGTCACTTGTTTTTTGCCTTTGTTTAAAGGCAATATTTCCTCCTCAAAGCTTTTGATTTTCATGTGACTGAATTTATTTTATGCCTGTTCCTTTAACGGTTTCTGGATTTTGTGCCATGCTTTGAAAGCCCTTCCCCACTTGTAGATGTGAAAAAATTTTCCCCGAATTTTAGAACTTCTAAGGTTATTTTTCTTTTCAAGTTAAGTTTTTAAACCATTTAGAATTCATCTTGGTGTTAATATAAACTTTAAAATTTATCTTGTCATAAATATGAATTATCAAATTTTACTTTTCCCAGATAGCTACCTAGTTGTCCCAGCAGCATTTATTGAACCATCTAGTTTTATCTCGCTGATCAGAGATGGCTTCTTAAAGTAAACTAAAACTTCAAATGTATCTGAGATTATTTCCTTTTTTTTTTTTAATTAAATCACAGCTGTGCACATTTAGTGCAATTCATGGGGTACAATGTGCCGGCTTCATATGCAATCTGAAACATTTTCATCAAACTGTTTAACATAGCCTTCATGGCACTTTCCTAGTTA
>CAUYRH010032095.1:0-35168 GCA_963574655.1 Perodicticus potto | reverse complement strand
TATCTATCTATCTATCTGTCTGTCTGTCTGTCTATCTATCTATCTATCTATCTATCTATCTATCTATCTATCTATCTATATCACCCTCAGTAGAGTGTGAGTGTCACAGCTCACAGCAACCTCAAACTCTTGGGCTTAGACAATCTATCTATCTATCTATCTATCTATCTATCTATCTATCTATCTATATCACCCTCGGTAGAGTGTGAGTGTCACAGCTCACAGCAACCTCAAACTCTTGGGCTTAGACAATTCTCTTGCCTCAGCCTTCCAAGTAGCTGGGACTACAGGCGCCCGCCACAACACCCGGCAATTTTTGTTGCAGTTGTCATTGTTATTTTAGCTGGGGCTGGGTTCAAACCCACCAGCCTTGGTGTATGTGGCTGGCGCCATAACCACTGTGCTATGGGCAATGAGTCAGAATATGGCTTAAATATTTGCACTGATTGCTATTTCTGAGGACAGACTTGCCTGTATGTTCTAAATTTTTTACAGTGAACATACATTACTTCTGTAATTGAAAAAATATATATTATTTCTTTTTTTCTTTTTTTTGAGGCAGGGTCTCACTTTGTCGCCCTCAGTAGAGTGCTGTAGCATCACAACTCACAGCAACCTCCAGCTCTTGAGCTCAGGCAATTCTCTTGCCTCCCAAGTAGCTGGGACTACAGGTGCCCGCCACAACACAGCTATTTTTTCTGTTGCAGTTTGGCTGGGGTCGGGTTTGAACCTGCCACCCTCAGTATATGGGGCCAACGCCCTATCCACTGAGCTACAGGCATTGCCCAAAAAAATATATATTATTTCAATGGAATTTCCATAGAGAAATAATTATATAAATATGCAAATTTGTATAAGGATATTTGGTTCATCATTGTTTGTAATGTTGAAAAATTTCCACATTTGATTAGTAGAACTAATCAATAACTTATGATACATTAATACAATGCATATCATGCAACCAATAAATGATGATGTTAGTCTATATTTATTAACATAGAAAAATTTCAAAGATGTGCTGTTAAGTGAAAAATAAAGCAGGTCTTAAAAATGCCCAATACAAGCTTGTTTCTGCAACGACAGCGACAACGACAACAAAAAAAACCCCAAGTGCATAGAAGAAGCTGCTACTCTATCCTAACAACAAGTAAAAAGCTGAAAAATGGAAAAATCAATAATTCTTCTTTGATCCAATAAAGAAGTGAGGTCACAGGACAGATCCCACCTACAAATTGGAGATACAGGTGGATACAGAGAATCACAGCCTAATAGAGCAGAAACCTGGCTAGGCACCTGCGGCTCAGCAGCTAGAGCACCAGCCACATACACCGGAGCTGGCAGGTTCGAACCCAGCCTGGGCCTGCCAAACAACAATGACAACTTGAGTCATTGGCAATAAGTTATTACTTATGAGACAATATTCTTTTTGTCACCAGAAAAAAAAAAAAAAAGTAGCTGGGCATTGTGGCAAACATAGTCCCAGCTACTTGGGAGGCTGAGGCAAGATAATCACTTAAGCCCAAGAGTTGGAGGTTGCTGTGAGCTGAGATACCATGGCACTCTACCCAGGGTGACATAGTAAGACACTGTCTCAAAAAAAATGAAAAAATAAAAGTGGCGCCTGTGGATTAGTGGGTAGAGTGCTGGCCCCACATACCAGCGAGTGGCGAGTTCAATCCTGGCCCCGGCCAAGCTGCAACAAAAAAATAGCTGGGTGTTGTGGTGGGCACCTGTAATCCCAGCTACTTGGGAGGCTTAGGCAAGAAAATCGCCTAAGCCCAGGAGTTGGAGGTTGCTGTGAGCTGTATGACGCCACAGCACTGTACCGAGGGTGATAAAGTGAGACTCCATCTCTACAAAAAAAATAAATAAATAAAATAAAAAATAACCATTATTTGAAAAGACTGAACAAGCATCAGGACCAGAGTCAGATATGGTAGGAATGTTGAAATTATCAGATTAGGAATTTAAAACAACTGTGACTAATATGTTAAGATTGTTAATGGAAAAAGTAGACAAAGAATAAATGGATAATGCAAGAAGAGAGACAGAAATTTTCTTTTCTTTTTTTCTTTTTTTGAGACAGAGTGTCACTTTATCACCCACTGTAGAGTACCGTGGCATCATCATAGCTCATAGTAACCTCAAGCTTAAGTGATCCTTCTGCCTCAGCCTCCCGAGCTGGAACTACAAGCATCTACCATGATGCCCAGCTGTTAAAATTTGTTTTAAATTTATTCAGTGGTGACATCTATAGGTCTATGAAGAAAAACACTAACAGACTAATGCTGAACTTACCTGTACTATTCTATAACTGGTGTGAATCTAACCTCATGTTAAACAATACTTTTGGTAACTCCTTGGTACTTTAGGAGAAAGTCAAGTTAGGGAAACAAAAGATGTATGACCAAGGCCCAATTACTAAGAGTGCTCCCAGTCCTTACTTACTGTGATTGAATGGATGCAAGAGATTTTCTGAAGGTAGACTGAATATCTAACTGAAGCAGCCTAGGAATATCTGGGTATCCACCCAGCTGGGCCCACAGTGAATGCATTGATGTCTTCTCTGCTATTGGGTAGCTTGAAATGGACAGATCAACATTCCAGATGGCCTCCATCTGTTCCTCTTGCTGCCTACAGAGAGAATTACTTGGAAGTGACCATAGCCAGTCGAAATACATGAGCCTTATTCTGTCCTCTTCCCTTTACCACCAACTTTTCCTAACATGCCTTCCCCTTGCACGGAGGAGCATTAAGCATGCCCACTTTGGTGGTAAAAGGATGAAAAAGCAGAATTTGCTGAAATAGTTGCCAAAGCTGCATTTCCATGACTTCACCTAGTAATCCATTTTAAAACTACCTTCTTAGCTCCATGGAGTATATAGACCACACATCTTTTCCCCTTCCTTCCCAAAGTTCCTGCCTTCTTGAAACAAAAAAAAGTTAAAGAGGGGTTAATGCTTCTAAGTTTCTTTATTACATATTCATTCTTAAAATATTTATTTCTTAGTAAGGAAGAATCAGTTCATTTTTTCTTTTTTCTTTTTCTTTTTTTTTTTTTTTGAGACAGAGCTTCAAGCTGTCACCCTGGATAGAGTGCTGTGGCATCACAGCTCACAGCAACCTCCAATTTCTGGGCTCAAGCAACTCTCTTGCCTCTGCTTCCCAAGTAGCTGGGACTACAGGCGCCCGCCACAACACTCGGCCATTTTTTGGTTGTAGCCGTCATTGTTGTTTGGCGGCCCGGGCTGGATTCGAACCCGCCAGCTCAGGTGTATGTGGCTGGCACCTTAGCCTGCTGAGCCACAGGCGCCAAGCCCAGTTCATCTTTTCTAAAGGAACTCAAAATCAGACGTTGAATATTTAAGTAGAAATATATGTAAATAAATCTCTTGCTGTTGGCTAATACTCTCTTAGACTCTTCGCTGCACCATATAAAGGGAAAGCCCTTGGGCAGGGAAAAAAAATTACATCCTACATATGATCCAAAGTTTAATGTTATTCTTCCTACACATACCTAAATTTCTTGAATATGTCAGGTTTTCTGTCCTCTTCTGTTAGTAACTGTAAGAATGGCTGTTGAACATATTGGGTAGACATAGGTATCTGCTTTTTGTCGATCAAGGGGATAGGCTGCCTAAGAGCCAGTCCATACATCTCTTGGAACTATAAAAAAATTAAATAAGAAAAAGGAAACCATGAAAATAAAGGAACAGAATCTGTAGGAGGGTCTTCTCAGCTGGTCCTAGACTAAACACTATGACTCCTCCTTTTCCATAGATTGGCAAATCCTCTTCCTTCTCCACCTGACCTCCACACACGTTATTTCCAGAATAGCAGCTCTGATATATGAAAATCTTAATCCTACTGAAGCTCCTCTTATTTTCTTGCTGTGAGACTTTGGGTTAGTTGCTTAATTTGTATTTCTTTCTCCTCATCTAAAAAACTCAGGATTATTGTAATAATTACACAGGGTAATATACGTATGTATGGAAGCATTTGATAAATTGTGAAGCTCCATGCAAATGTAATGATAGCCAACATTTACTGAATACTTACTGAATGCCAGACACTTTTAATAAGTACTTTTAATATATCAGCTCTTTTTTTTTTTGCAGTTTTTGGCCAGGGCTGGGTTTGAACCCACCACCTCCACCACATGGGGCTGGCACCCTACTCCTTTGAGCCACAGGCGCCGCCCAATATATCAACTCATTTTGTATTTATAACAGCTTTATGAGGTGGGTAATATTATTATCCTTATCTTACATATGGAGAAGCTGAGGCTCAGAAAACTTAAGTGGCTTGCCTTAGGTCACTGACCTAGTATGTAGCAAAGCTTATTTGAACCTAGACAGTCTGGTAGTCCTCTTGACCACCACCCTGATTCAGTGTAAGGCATTTATTTATATCTACTCTTTCATAACTTTTGCTTTTTATTCTCCCTTCTTTATCTTTTAATACTCAAAATTGACTTCCATGACCCCAGACCCTAATTCATCCTCTGAAATGCCCTAGATATTGTGAATCCTGTTAGATAGCTCATGTCCAACCTTTCTTGCTTGACTTTATCTACATTGTCCATATTTGCAAACTGGAGCATATTCATTTTTTTAACAAAGGAGCTAATGTAATTGTTCTGGAAATTCAGAATATATGCTTGACTTGGATCAGGTTATGATAAGAAGTCTCTACCTTCCAAAGTATCAAGTAACCTCATCTTTGATTTGTTTGTTTGTTTATTTATTTATCTGTTTTTTGTAGAGACAGAATCTCACTTTGTCACCCTCGGTAGAGTGCTGTGGCGTCACACAGCTCATAGCAACCTCCAACTCCTGGGCTTAGGCGATTCTCTTGTCTCAGCCTCTAGAGCAGCTGGGACCACAGGTGCCCGCCACAATGCCCGGCTATTTTTTGGTTACAGTTTGGCCGGGGCCGGGTTTGAATCCGCCACGCTCAGTATATGGGGCCGGTTCCCCACCAACTGAGCCACAGGCGCCGCCCAAATTTTTTTTTTTTATAGTTTTTGGCCGGGGCTGGATTTGAACCTGCCACCTCTGGGCAGCACCTATTCCTTTGAGCCATGGGCACCACCCTTATTTATTTATTTATTGAGACAGAGTTTCACTATATCACCCTCGGAAGAGTGCTGTGGTGTCACAGCTCACAGCAACCTTCAACTCTTGGGCTTAAGCAATTCTCTTGCCTCAGCCTCCCAAGTAGCTGGGACTACAAGCGCCCGCCACAACACCCAGCTATTTTTTTGTTGCAGTTGTCATTGTTGTTTATCTGGCCCAGGCTGGGTTCGAACCCACCAGTCTTGGTGCATGTGGTCGGCGCAGCAACCACTGTGCTACAGATGCCAAGCCCGTTTATTTTTTTTGAGACAGAGTGTCACTCTGTCACCCTGGATAGAATGCCTTGGCATCATCATATCTCACAGCAACCTCATGTTCTTGAGCTCAAGTGGTCCTCTTGCCTCAACCTCCCAAGTAGCTGAGACTACAGGAGCTTGCCACAATGCCTGCTGGTTCTTCTATTTTTAGTAGAGATGAGGTCTTGGTCTTGCTCAGGCTGGTCTCAAACTGGTGAGCTTGAGCAATCCTTCTGCCTCAACCTCCCAGAGTGCTAGGATTTCAAGGCATAAGCTACCATGCCCGGCCTAGCTTCCTAACTTTTGAAGAGAGAAGTAAGCACACAGAATCATAGAGCAATGACTTCAAGACATTTTGCATCTGGAGGCTGGTACATATGGGTTAACCAGGAAGAAACTGAAATGTAGACATCTCTCCTGTTCTTATCTTTTTCTCTCCTGGAGGCCCAGCAAGTATTGCTGTGGTCAGTTTAGGAACTTCACTGAAGTCATGGTGTACTGGTTTGAATGCCCCCCAAAAGATATGTCTACCTCAAACCTATGAATGTGTCCTTGTTTGGAAAAAGGATCATCGTAGGTTTAATTATATTGAAGATCTCAGGATAAGATCATCCTGGATTTACCAAGTGGCTCCTAAATCCAATGACATGTGGCCTCACAAGAGACAAAAGAGAAGGGCAGCGCCTGTGGCTCAGTGAGTAGGGCGCTGGCCCCATATACCAAAAGTGGCAGGTTCAAACCCAGCCCCGGCCAACTGCAACAAAAAAATAGCCAGGTGTTGTGGTGGGCGCCTGTAGTCCCAGCTGTTCGGGAGGCTGAGGCAAGAGAATCGCCTAAGCCCAAGAGCTGGAGGTTGCTGTGAGCTGTGACTCCATGGCACTCTACCGAGGGTGACAAAATGAGACTCTGTCTATAAAAAAAAAGAGAGAGAGAGAGACAAAAGAGAAGACAGAAGGTAAAGGCCACTTGAAGGACAGAGGCAGACATTGGAGTTATGTGTCTATAAACTAAGAAATCCCAAGGATTGTCATCAGCCACCACAATCTGGGAGAGAGGCTTTTAACAAATTTCTCCCTCAGGGTCTCCCTGCAAACATCTTTTTTTTTGAGACAGAATCTCACTATGTTGCCCTGGATAGAGTGCCATGGCATCACAGCTCACATCAACATCAAACTCTTGGGCTTAAGCGATTCTCTTGCCTCAGCCTCCCGAGTAGCTGGGACTACAGGCATCCGCCACAACACCCGGCTGTTTTTGTTGCTGTTGTTGCAGTTGTTGTAGCTGGCTCACCAGTCTTGGTGTATGTGGCTGGCGCCTTACCCACTGAGGTATGGGCACCACCTGCAAACATCATGATTTCATGAACTTCTGGCCACTAGAACTGTGAGAGAATAGATTATTATTGTTTTTAAGCCACCAAGTTTGCGGTCATCTGTTACAGTAAGTAGCCCTAAGGAATTAATATACATGATGTCTCCAGGTAAATGTTATTTTCAAAGCTTATCACTGCCTTCTTTTTTTTTTTTGTTTTAAATAGCATCCTGGAGAGAGGGAAAGGAAAACATGTTACCTGGCCAAATAAGTGTATCATTTCCCTCAGGTACAGATTCCGTTTCTGCTCTAGAGCCGTCTGCTTCTCAGTCCAGACCATCATCACCTTGTCCCAGTAGTCATCAAGTCTGCTCAGCATTATGTAGAGGTTTTGGGTCTCATACCCTTTCCCAGTGTTTTGAATGGCTTTTAGTCGTTTGGCTATGTTGTTTCTTGAAAAAATTAGCAAGAATTAGATTGATATTGTTACTGACCCTGACTCAGCAAACCTGTCTCTAGTTTCTTTGAATCTTCATCCCTAGTAAGTAGAGAGGGCTGGGACAGGGTTGGGAGGCTTACTTAACAAGAACTTAATCCAATTCCTTACATGAATAAAGTACTTCTAAAGTACTTCAAAAAGTATTTTTGAATAGATTAAAAAATCTATGACTATCACATTTTTTTTTTCTTTTTTTGAGACAGAGTCTCAAGCTGTCACCCTGGATAGAGTGCTGTGGCATCACAGCTCACAGCAACCTCCAATTCCTGGGCTCAAGCGAGTCTCCTGACTCTGCCTCCCAAATAGCTGGGACTACAGGCACCCGCCACAGTGCCCGGCCATTTTTTGGTTGCAGCCATCATTGTTGATTGGTGGGCCCCGGGCTGGATTCGAACCCACCAGCTCAAGCGTACTGCTTGAGCCACAGGCGCCGAGCTGACTATCACATTTTTTATGAACTATTAATAGAGTTTTAAATGTTATAGTAGTATTGCTTATTATTATTTTAATATATTAAAAAGTTAAATGTGGGCTTGGTGCCTGTAGCTCAAGCAGCTAGGGCGCCAGCCACATACACCAGAACTGGAGGGTTTGAATCCAGCCTGGGCCTGCCAAACAGTGACAACTACAACCAAAAAATAGCCAGGCATTGTGGCAGGCACCTGTAGTCCCAGCTACTTGGGAGGCTGAGGCAAGAGAATCCCTTAAGCCCAAGAGTTTGAGGTTGCTGTGAGCTGTGATGCCACAGTACTCTACCCAGGGCGACAGCTTGAGACTCAAAAAAAAAAGCTGAATGTGCCTCTTTGGGTTTTGTTTTGTTTTGTTTTGAGATAGTCTCCCTTTGTCACCATGGGAAGAAAAAAAAGATAGAATTAAATAAATGCTAACTCAATATATTATAACATTGTATAGGTGTAAAAAGGAACACATATTTAATTCCAACAAGAGTAATAAAGAAGGATTTATAGGAAGATGTTGAATAAGATATTAAAGAACAGTCATAAAAATATTCTCTCTCTCCCCTGTAATGAATACTACCACATCTAGTGGTCCTAAAAAGATAGAGTTTTGTCATACAGGAGAGAAAAGGAAGCTTAACTAAGTTAAATCATTTTTCTTTTTTTTTTTTTCCAGTTGTAAGACAGAATTTATTTACAGAAAAGAAGTTAAATCATTTTTCTAAAGTCACATAATAAATAGCAGATGTGGGAAGCAAACTCAGATCATCTCTCTTTTACAATACCAGTATCTCGGCTCACCCATACTAAACCATATGGGAGTGCTTGTTGAAATGCAGACTCCAGGGTGCTTCCTCAGGCCTTTGAATCAAAATCTTCGTGGTAGACTTAAGGAATTTGTATTGTAAACCAAATTTCAGGTACATTTTACTTTACTAAAATTTGAAGACTATTATGCTTACCAACAGAACAAGGAAGAAGGATAAGAGGAATTCCAGGTTGAGGGAATATGCCATAAACAAAGGCAAGAAAACCAAAGTTGTGACCAGGGGAGGTGGCTCACTCCTCTAATCCTAGCAATCTGGGAGGCTGAGCCAGTGGATTGCTTGAGGTCCAGAGTTCAAGACCAGCCTGAGCAAGAGGCCCCGTCTACTAAAAATAGAAAAAAAATCTATTTTTTGATCTGTTTTTTTAAACTCTCTTTTACTCTTTTTTTCTTTTTTTATTTTTTTTCTGAACTCTCTTTTACTTTTATTTATATAATATTAGTTGTCTATTTTTTGAGACTTTGGAAAAAAATAAGTTAACTTATGACTTCATACTGAGCCTCAGAGTCAAAGCATTCTATAATAGTCATACTCTTATTTGACAATATGAACATTACTTTCTTGGCATTATTATTATTAATATTGCTTAATATTTTGATGCAGTAATCGTCTGTTTTCTTTTCTGAATGTATTTATCTTTGTTCATTCTTTACGTGATGTTTGTTTCTAGTCCTTATCTAGAATTGTCCTTACATTGTTATTGTTATTAAATTCTAAGCCTTTTAAATTCTATGAAGACAAGAAGTGGAAACCTAATTAACACATGTATATGTAAAAAGAAAAAAATCAACCGGGCATTGTGGCGGGCACCTATAGTTCCAGCTATTTGGGAGGCTGAGGCTAGAGGATTCCTCAAGCCCAAGAATTTGAAGTTGCTGTGAGCTATCATGATGTCACAGCACTCCACCCAAAGTGACAGAGTGAGACTTTGTCTCAGAAAAAAGAGAATCACTTAAGCCCAGGTGTGGGAGGTTGCTGTGAGCTGTGACTAGACAGCACTCTACCTAGGGGATAGCTTGAGGCTCTGTCTCAAAAAAAATAGAAATAAAAAATGATGGGGAAAATCTCAAAAAATGGTATAAATAGAAAAATGGCAGGAAGAATTAGGCATGAAAAGAGGATCATTGGAAAATTCAAAAAGTTCATACATTTAAGTATTAAATATAAAGTTTTTTTTTTAATAGAGACAGAGTCTCACTTTATCACCCTTGGTAGAGTGCTGTGGCGTCACACAGCTCACAGCAACCTCCAACTCCTGGACTTAGGCGATTCTCTTGCCTCAGCCTCCCAAGTAGCTGGGACTACAGGTGCCTGCCACAACACCTGGCTATTTTTCTGTTTTGCAGTTCAGCTGAGGCTGGATTTGAACCTGCCACCTTCAGTATATGGGGCCGGTGCCCTACTTGATGAGCCACAGGCACCACCCTTTTTTTCTTTTTTTGTGACAGAGCCTCAAGCTGTTGCCCTGGGTAGAGTGCTGTGCCATCACAGCTCACAGCAACCTCTAAGTCCTGGGCTTAAGCAATTCTCCTATCTCTACCTCCCAAGTAGCTGGGACTACAAGCGCCTGCCACAACACCTGGCTATTTTTAGGTTGCAGCCGTCATTGTTGTTTGGTGGGCCCTGGCTGGATTGGAACCTGTCAGCTCAGGTGTATGTGGCTGGCACCTTAGCCACTTGAGCCACAGGCGCCAAGCCAGAAGAAAGGCTTCCCTGACTGGGAATCGAACCCGGGCCACAGCGGTGAGAGCGCCAAATCCTAAAAACTAGACCACCAGGGAGCTAAATATAAAGTTAATAGGCTTGGTGCCTATAGCTAAAGTGGCTAGGGCTCCAGCCACATACACCAGAGCTGGTGGGTTCGAATCCAGCCCAGGCCTGACAAACAACAACTACAACTTAAAAATAGCCGGGGGGTGGGTGGTGGTGGTGGTGATGGTGGTGGTGCTTGTGCCTCAGTGAGTAGAGCACCGGCCCCATATACCAAGGGTGGCAGGTTCAAACTGGGCCCGGACAAAATGCAACAAAAAGTAGATGGGCATTGTGGCAGGTGCCTGTGGTCCCAGCTACTCGAGAGGCTGCGGTAAGAGAATTGCCTAAGCCCAAGAACTGGAGGTTGCTGTGAGCTGTGATGCCATAGCACCCTACTGAGGGCGACAAAGTAAGACTCTGTCTCTTAAAAAAAAAAAAATAATAATAATAGCCCAGCATTTTGGTGGATGCCTGTAGTTCCAGCTACTTGGGAGACTGAGGCAAGAGAATCACTTAAGCCTGAGAATTTGAAGTTGCTATGAGCTGTGACACCATGGCAGTCTACCCAGGGTGACAGCTTGAGATACTGTCTTGAAAGAAAAAAAATATATATATATATATGTAAAGTTAATAATTTAATTATTAAATGATCCATTTGTACAATAGGTTCCAAAGTATACATTATAACCCCCAAAAGAGACCTAAGAGCTAAGAGTTATTCTCTCACTCTTTTAAAATGAGTATACTTTTTTTTGCAACCTCTGTATATATTTATAGATACATGGAGATAAATAGATTTTTATTTTAAAGTGACTAGATTTTCATTTGTATTTTTATTTGTTATTTTATTTTATTTTTTGCATATTTGGGGTTTGAACCCGCCACCTCCAGTATATGGGGCCAGCACCTTACTCCTTTGAGCCACAGGTGCCACCCTAAATAGATTTTTTTTAAATGTCTGGTAAATCTTAGTGATTCTCCTGAGTGAATACATACATATATATGTACATATATGTGTATATACAAACACACATACACACCCATATGTATATCTGAGAAATACATATATTCAGAAAATATCTTTGATGAGTCCCTATTCACCTACCAAAAAAAAATCCAAACTCCTTAACATACCTTTTTTTCTTTTTTTTTAGACAGAGTCTCATTTTGTTGCCCTAGGCTAGAGTGTCATGGCATCAGCCTAGCTCACAGCAACCTCAGTCTTCTGGGTTTAAGTGATTCTCCTTCTGAGCAGGAGTAGCTCGGACTACAGTTGCCCACCACAACACCTGGCTAGCTAGTTTTTCCATTTTTAGCAAAGACAAAGTCTCACTCTTGCTGTATTGGTTTCAAACTCTTGAGCTCAAGTGATCCTCCCGCCTCTGCCTCCCGGAGTGCTAGGATTACAGGTGTGAGCCACCATGCCCAGTCTAACATACCTTTTTATTTTTTTAATATATATATTTTTGAGACAGAGTCCCAAGCTTTTGCCCTGGGTAGCATGCCTTGGCATCATAGCTCACAGCAACCTCAAACTCTTGGGCTTAAGCGATTCTCTTGCCTCAGCCTCCCAAGTAGCTGGGAGTACAGGCACCTCCTACAATGCCCAGCTACTTTTGGTTGGCGTTGTCATTGTTGTTTAGCAGGCCTGGGTTGGGTTCCAACCCTCCCAGCCCAGGTGTATGTGGCCGGTGCCCTAACCACTGAGCTATGGGCGCCGAGCCTTCAAATTTTTTTTTTTTTTTTGAGACAGAGCCTCAAGCTGTCACCCTGGATAGAGTGCTGTGGCATCACAGCTCACAGCAACCTCCAGTTCCTGGACTCAAGCAAGTCTCTTGACTCTGCCTCCCAAGTAGCTGGGACTACAGGCGCCTGCCACAACGCCCGGCCATTTTTTTTTTTGGTTGCAGCTGTCATTGTGGTTTGGTGGGCCCAGGCTGAATTCAAACCCACCAGCTCAGGTATACATGGCTGGCGCCTTAGCTGCTTGAGCCACAGGCGCTGAGCCTAAATTTTTTATTTTATTTTTTTTGAGACAGAGCCTCAAGCTGTCACCCTGGATAGAGTGCTGTGGCATCACAGCTCACAGCAACCTCCAATTCCTGGGCTCAAGTGAGTCTCTTGCCTCTACCTCCCAAGTAGCTAGGACTACAGGTGTCCGCCACAACACCCGGCCATTTTTTTTTTTGGTTGCAGCCGTCATTGTGGTTTGGTGGACCCAGGCTGGATTCGAACCCACCATCTCAGGTGTACGTGGCTGGCGCCTTAGCCCGCTGAGCCACAGGCGCCGAGCCGCTTATATCCTTCATTGCAGAGGAAGATCCTCTGTGGTGGTGATAGGAGGAAAATTCCTCCCTCCCACCGATTCCTCAGAGGAGATTAACCCCAGTGGCATTTCTCCACAGGGTACTAGTGGAGTTTTAACATCTCCTTAGAAATCTCTGTGTGTGATCTGAAGCGGGAGGTTCTCCTAATACAAGGCTCAGATTTCAGATTTCTCAAGGCTACCTTTAAGGTTAATAATAACAATAGGAGCTGATATGCTCAATCAGATAAACTGCTGGATTCTTTGTTCCCTCCCTCATCTTACCCTCTGGGCAAATAGACTTCAATAAGAGCAGCATCGAGCAAACACTCCACAAATGCTCAATGGACCCCTGAGCTCCCACTTTTATTTATTTATTGATTTATTTATTTTGTAGAGACAAATAGTCCACGGTAGAGTGCTGTGGCGTCACAGCTCACAGCAACCTCCAACTCCTGGGCTTAGGCGATTCCCTACAACGCCCGGCTACTTTTTTTTTTTTTTTTGAGATAGAGCCTAATGCCTGGCTATTTTTTTGTTGCAGTTTGGTCAGGGCTGGTTTGAACCTGCCACCCTTGGTATATGGGGCCGGCGCCCTGCCCACTGAGCCACAGGCGCCGCCCTGAGCTCTATGTCTCATGTTTCTTTCTTTTTTTATTATTTTTTTTGAGACAGAGCCTCAAGCTGTCACCCTGGGTAGAGTGTTGTGACATCACAGCTCACAGCAACCTCTGACTCCTGGGCTCAAGCGAGTCTCCTGCCTCTGCCTCCCAAGCAGCTGGGAATATAGGTGCCCGCCACAACGCCCGGCCATTTTTTGGTTACAACCATCATTGTTGTTTGGCAGGCCCAGGCTGGATTCGAACCTGCCAGCTCAGGTGTACATGGCTGGCGCCCTAGCCTGTTGAGCCACAGGCACCGAGCCAAACTCTTGGGTTCAAGAGATCCTCTTGCCTTAGTCTCCCACTGCCACAATGCCCTGCTGTTTTTTTTTTAGAGACAGAGTCTCACTTTGTCACTTTCGGTAGAGTGCTATGGCGTTACAGCTCACAGCAACCTCCAGCTCTTGGGCTCAGGTGATTCTCTTGCCTCAGCCTCCGGAGTAGTTGGGACTACAGGCGCCCGCCATAACGCCCGGCTATTTGTTTGTTGCAGTTTGGCCGGGGCCAGGTTTGAATTCACCACCCTCCGTATATGGGGCCAGCAAACAGGTGACTCACTGAGCCATAGGCGCCACCATGCCCTGCTGTTGTTTAGATATCAGGTCTTACTCTTGCTCAGGCTGGTTTGAACTCCTGAGGTTAGGCTATCCACTTGTTTCAGCTTCCCAAAGTACTAGGATTGGAGGCGTGAGCCACTGTACCCGGCCACTCCCTTATTTTAAAGATAGGGAAATTAAGGCCACTAGATGGACAGTAACTTGCGCTGAGTGGCAGAGCTAGAAGTCCTTGCTCTTCACTTTGCATTCTGTCTCTGGCTCATGAATCCTAGTGCTCAGACACCTCCACTTTGTTCAGCAGCCTTCATCCCACCTGCACAGAGGCTGGAGTAGTCTAGTATCCATGGCTCAGATAAGGTTGTTAGAGATACTCTACTCCATTCCAGCAGAAAGTGTGAAGCTGCTGGGGAAGGGGCCGTTTTACTATAGAATCTGAGAACACTGAGTCCAGAAGGGGCCCTCAGGTTTTTTGTTTGTTTGTTTGTTTGTTTTTTTGTGAGACAGAGTCTCACTTTGTCGATCCTGGTAAGAGTGCCGTAGCATCATAGCTCACAGCAACCTCTTAACTCTTTGGGCTCATTGATTCTCTTGCCTCAGCCTCCTGAGTAGCTGGGACTATAGGTACCTGCTACAACGCCTGACTATTTTTGGAGACAGGGTCTCGCTCTGGCTTAGATTGGTCTTGAACTCATGAGCTTAGGCTATCCCCTCCCGCCCCTGCTTCCCGCCTGAGCCTCCCAGAGTGCTAGGATTACAGGTGTGAGCCACCACACCCCGCCAGGTCCTCAGGTGTTTTGTTTTGTTGTTGTTGTTGCAGTTTGGCCAGGCCGGGTTCGAACCTGCCACCCTCGGCATTTGGGGCTGGCGCCTTACCCACTGAGCCACAGGCGCCACCCTAAGTCCTCAGGTTTTGTTTTGTTTTTTTTTCCCCCATAGAGACAGAGTCTCACTTTATCGCCCTCGGTAGAGTGTTGTGGCGTCACACAACTCACAGCAACCTCCAACTCCTGGACTTAGGCGATTCTCTTGCCTCAGCCTCCCAAGTAGCTGGGACTACAGGCGTCCACCACAATACCCAGCTATTTTTCTGTTTTGCAGTTTGGCTGAGGCCGGGTTTGAACCCGCCACCTTTGGTATATGGGGCCAGCGTCCTACTTGATGAGCTACAGGCGCCGCCCAGGTCCTCAGGTTTTTAAAACACACCCTCCTTTCTCCTTGATGGGCTACACACATCACTCTGCCAGGTGGAAAAGGGTCTCCCTATCTTTTTAGATTTCTTGGGATGCAAATGTCACAACTTCTTTTGGCTTCCATTCTGGGGTCTTTTCCCCTGTGACTGTCACAAAGCAATGTTTATGGCTCCTCCTCCTTCCCAGTGGAAGTGGAAGGTGTTGGTCTCCAGCTTTGGTCCTTGTCTTTGCTGTAGCTGAGGTTAGTGTAATGGCAGTTGAAAATTCAGGGCTTGGGAAGGTGGCTTTACCTAGCCTGTCTTGCTTTGCCCCCGTGACCCTTTGTTGGCAGGGGTTGGGCCAACAGCTCCCTTTAAAGCTCTGAAATTGGAGCTGAACAGCTGCTCTCCAGAAAGGGGGGGGCTGTCAGGGGACTGTAACTAGCCAAGGGGCCCAGGTGGAGGTGGGGGCAGGGCAGGGCTTTGTCATGGGGGAGCATAGAGTCCCCAGTTCCTCCTGTATTCTAATTCCAGTTTTGCGTGCCCTTTTCTAAAATGACAGTTCTTCCTTTGTTTTTGTTTGGGGATAATCTAATCACACCTGTATGACCTTTACCTGGTGGGGACTGGATCTTTGGGAAATTTCCCACTGAGCTGCTGTCTCTAAGATCGGTGCCCACATCCATTTAATTCAGGCAGGCTCCTGGAAAGGCAGGACGATGGGCCAGGCTCTCTGTAGCAGGGGCCAGCTGCTTGGCATGGCATGGCCCCCATGGGTGGGGACTCTGCTTCCTTTGACCCAAACTTCATGGGAACAATAGACTTCAGAGGAGTCACCAAGGGCAGGAAATGGGAGCTGTGCTCAGGCCTGGGTGACCCTCCTGGGGGATGGGATTGTATATCCGGTAGAGCTCTGGGGGCTGTGCAAAGGGCACTGGGGAGGGGCTGATGACACACAGGGTGGCTCTCTGGGGTGGGGCTCTCCTCTGAGGGGGCTGTTGACTCAGAGTGAAACTTGAGCTCTCAGAGCCCATTCTGGGGCTGAGCATTCTGCTTTGTGTCTAACTGTCTGCCAGCCTCCACTCGTGCCAAGCTCACCCCTGCCAGAACCTTGTCTTCCCTTCCCTTCAAGCCCCTGAGATGTCTTCGTGGATCACCCTGGCCAGGATAAAAGGCTAGTGTTTCTTCCTGGCTGATCTCCACCTTGGCATTGAGCCTTGAGTAATGGTTGCTGGGATGGCGATGCTGGGCAGTGGGCAAAGCTCTGGGTAGGGGTTAAACAGGCCTGGGTCAGCTGGATTCCTTCCTTCCCTCCCTCCTTGCCTTCCTCCCTTCCTCCTTCTCTGTCTCTATCCTTCCCTCTCTCTTCTTTCTCTCTTTCACACCCTCCCCTCCCTTCTCTTTCTTTTCTTTGTTTGGACAGGGGTCTCACTTTGCCCAGGCTGGTCTCCAACTCCTAGCCTCAATTCATCTTTCAGTCTCAGCCTCCCAGGGACTTGAGACTACAGGCACACACCATGACAGCCAACATAAAGGGATTTCTTTAGCCACAATCAGAGCAAGATAGGCAGGGGGAAGATTCCTGCCTTTGGCAGGTGGTGGAATGTTCTGGGAGACAGAGGACTCTTATTTTGTCTCCATCTTTGTATGTTTAGACCAGAGTTGATGAGAGGAGAAGTGAGAGGCAGATCACACGGAACTGCTTTTCATGAGTTCAGATTGCCAAACTCTTCACAGATCAGCTTTCAGGGTCCTGAGAAGCTGCAGGAGTGACAGCAGAAGTGCTGCCAGGAACTGGGAGAAGGGGAGGATGGTGGAGAAAACATGTACTGTCCTGATTTATTTCTTCAAGGGGGCAAGGTAGGGATCCTGGAGATGGCAGACTGCTATTTGTGAACTAATAATCTACAGAGACTTTGAAAATGAAGTTGAGATAACTAGGAGCCAGCATGGGTTCACTCTACTAAGTTTTGGGGGAACAAATCTGAGTGGAGGAATGTTGAGTAAGGATTTTCAATCTAATGATTTTCTTGGGTATAAGATATGTAAAAGTGGTCTGGCCGATAGAGCATTGACACAGATGTGTCGCCAGTTGAACCTTAGGCACTGAGCTCACGTCACCTTCATGAGGTTTCCAGCAATGTGCCACAGCCTCTCTTTGGCTTTGTCCTTGATGTATATTTCCATAGGTATGACACCCTCTCAGCAGCCTACGTGGCCCGTGTCCTCTCTTATTTCTCTGGATATTGAGGATAGTGAATATTGTATGACATAACCACACAAAATAATCTCAATTGACGAGAATGCTGCAATTGAATAGATGAAGTGAAAAAAATTTTTTCTAACTCTTAAAATTAACACATTTTCGTTTTAGAAAGAAGAGAACAAAATGATACACAGGACAAAAGCACATAGTATTTAGTACTATAACCCTGGGATGACTTATACTTTTTAGGTTAATGTCCTTCCAAATTTGTGTTCTTGCAAATTTATATAATTGCAATTACTCTTTTTTCTATCTAGTTTTTTCCCTACTAAACATGACAAAGTAATACCTTATGTCATAAACAAAAATTTTTATTTTTATTATTATTTTTATTTTTATTATTATTTTTTTGAGACAGAGCCTCAAGCTGTCACCCTGGATAGAGTGCTGTGGCATTACAGCTCACAGCAACCTCCAATTTCTGGGCTTAAGCGAGTCTCCTGCCTCTGCCTCCCAACTAGCTGGGACTACAGGCGCCCACCACAACACCCGGCCAATTTTTGGTTGCAGCCGTCATTATTGTTTGGCGGGCCCGGGCTGGATTCGAACCCGCCAGCTCAGGTGTACGTAGCTGGTGCCTTAGCCCTTTGAGCCACAGGTGCTGAACCAACAAAAATTTTTATTTTTGAGACGTAGTCTTAAGCCGTCACTCTGGGTAGAGTGCCATTGCCTCATAGGTCACAGCAGTCTCTAACTCTTGGGCTCAAGTGTTCCTCTTGCCTGGGTTTTTCTATTTTTTTTTTTTTTTTTTTAGTAGAGAAGGGGTCGTGCTCTTGCTCAGGCTAGTCTCTAACCTGTGAGCTCAGGCAGTCCATCTGTCTTAGCCTCCCAAGTGCTGGGATTAGAGGCATGAGCCACCGCGCCTGGCTTAAAAGCATAATTTTAAAGATCTGAGTAGCTGTCTGGGTGCTGTAGCTCAAGCCTGTAATCCTAGCATTCTGGGAGGTCAAGGCAGGTGGATTTCCCTGAGCTCATGGGTTAGAGACCACCCTGAGCAAGAGTAAGACCCCATCTCTAAAAAAAATAGTCAGGCATTGTGGCGGGCGCCTGAAGTCCCAGCTACATTGGAATCCGAGGCAAGAGAATCTCTAGAGTCTAAGAGTTAGAGGTTGCTATGAGCTATGATGCCACAGCACTCTACCACAGGTGACAAAGGGAGACTCTGTCTCCAAAGGAAAAAAAAACAAAAAAGATCTGAGTAGCATTACATTATATGACTATAACTTTATTTAACTATGCCTTATTGGACTTTTCATAATTGTTTTCAATTGTTAGCTTTTAAAAAATTACTTGACATTGAACAATTTGAATATGTCTGCTCATTTCAAGAAGAAATCTAATAGGTTTAAATGTAAAATCCTGCATCTAAAGTCAAAATAGCAATTGTCTATGTATACAATAGAGTGGAACTTACTATGAATTCATGTGGAGGGGGAAATGATTGGGAGGTTTTTTTTTGAGACAGAGTCTCAAGCTGTTGCCCTCAGTAGAGTGCCGTGGTGTCACAGCTCACAGCCACCTCAAACTCTTGGGCTAAAGCGATTCTCTTGCCTCATCCTCCCAAGTAGTTGGGACTACAGGAGCCCACCACAATGCCCGGCTTTCATTTTTTTGTTGTTGTTGTTGTTTTTGTTGCAGTTGTCGTTGTTTTAGCTGGCCAGGGCCAGGTTTAAACTCGCCAGCCTTGGTGTATATGGCTGACACCCTACCCACTGAGCTATGGGTGCCACCAAAACTTGGGATTTTTTGGTTGAGGAAGGAAGGAAAAGAGAAGTGAACATTTATTAAGTGTCTGCAAGGTGCCAGACATTATTCTAAACATTTTTTTCTTTTTTTGAGATAGAGTCTCACTTTTATCATCCATGGTAGAGTGCCGTGGCATAATAGCTCACAACAACCTCAAATTCTTGGGCTCAAGCGATTCTCTTGCCTAAACCTCCCATGTAGCTGGGACTATAGGTGCTCACCACAACGCTTAGCTATTTTTAGAGATGGGGTCTCACTTTTGCTCGAACCACTTTTGCAGGCTAGTCTCGAACCTGTGAGCTCAGGCAATCCACTTGCCTTGGCCTCCCAGAGTGCTAGGATTATAGGTGTGAGCCTCTGTATCCCATCTATTCTAGACATTTCTGACTATGTTAATCCTCATAACAGCCCTATGAGTAGGGTTTTTGTCTTACTTTGTTTGCTTTCTTTCTTTTTTTTTTTTTTGAGACAGAGTCTCATTTTGTCACCCTGGGTAGAGTGTTGTGGCATCATAGTTGACAGTAACTTCAGACTCTCAGGCTCAAGCAGTTCTCTTGTCTCAGCTTCCCAAGTAACTGGTACTACAGGCGCCTGCCACAAGACTTGGCTATTTTTTAGAAACAGGGTCTTGCTGTTGCTCAGGCTGGTCTCTATCTCATGAACTCAAGCAATCCACCTACCTTGGCCTCCTAAAATGCTAGGATTTAGGTATAAGCCATTTCTTTTTTTTTAAAGACAGGGTCTTGCTCTGTTGCCCAGGCTGGAGTACAGTGGCACAATCTCAGCTAACTGCATCCTCAAATTCCTAGGCTCAAACTATCCTCCTGCCTTAGCCTCCTGAGTAGCTGGTACTGTAGGTGTGTGCCACCACATCCTGCTAATTTTTAAAGTCTTTTGTAGAGACTGGGATCTCACTCTGTTGTCTAGGCAGTTTTAAACTCCTGGCTTCAAGCAATCCTCCTACCTTGACCTCTCCAAGTGCTATGATTACAGTGTGAGCCACTCTGCCTGGACTGTTTTGTTTTTTTAACCTCTGCAGAGGAGGAAAAAATCAAGGAAAACCTTAGTCCACTAAGCTGTGTGGCACTCCAGATTGGGAACCATATTTGGCTTAGAAGGTGTATATATCCTGACTTATACACATTCATTTTTGTGAGTGTCTTTTTTTTGTAGAGACAGAGTCTTACTTTATTTCTCTCGGTAGAGTGCTTTGGCATCACACAGCTCACAGCAACCTCCAACTCCTGGGCTTAGGCAATTCTCTTGCCTCAGCCTCCTGAGTAGCTGGGACTACAGACACCTGCCACAATGCCTGGCTATTTTTTGGTTGCAGTTTGGCTGGGGCTGGGTTTGAACCCGCCATCCTTGGTATATGGGGCCGGCCCCCTGCCCACTGAGCCACAGGCGCCGCCCTTTGTGAGTATCTTAACAACGGCTGTGTGAGGAATTAGAATCTGCCTGGTGTCTGGGTGTTGTTATTTATTATTTCCCGAAGGCAGGCCTTAGCAGCAATCTGAAGTCTATTTCATCATGAGGAACTACAGTTGGCCCCCTGTATTTGTGGTTTCCACATCCATGAATTCAACTAATTCAGGAAAAAATTCTACAGCGTTCCAAAAAAGCAAAACTTGAGGACGGGCATTGTGGTTCACGCCTATAATCCTAACACTCTGGGAGGCTGAGGCAGGTGGATTCCCCTGAGCTCAGGAGTTTGAGACCAGCCTGAGCAAGAGTGAGACCTTATCTCTATTAGAAAGTTACCTGGGCATGGTGACACCTACCTATAGTCCCAGCTACTGGAGAGGCTGAGGCAAGAAGATTGCGTTTGAGCCCAGGAGTTCAAGGTTCCTGTTAGCTATGTTGCCACAGCATTCTACCCAAGGCGACAGAGGAAGATGCTGCCTCAAAAAAACAAAACAAAACAAACAAACAAAAAAACACTAAAAAATAAAAACAAAAAAGCAAATCTTGTGGCTAGCACTCTGGGAGGCTGAGCTCAGTGGATTGCTTGAGCTCACAAGTTTGAGACCAGCCTGAGCAAAAATTGAGACCCCCATTTCCACAAAAATTAGGAAAACTGAGGGAGGCAAGCGGATTGCTTGAACCCAAGAGTTGGAGGTTGCTGTGAGCTATGTTGCCAGGGCAGTCTACCAGGGTCACAGCTTGAGATTCTGTCTCAAAAAATAAAAAGCAAAATTTGAATTTGCCATGTATTGAGTACTATATTGTATCCGAGAAAAAGAAGTAATGTGTAGGCATTGTTTTAGGTACTGTAAATAACAGTATAGTGTATGGGAATCCCTGGTCATCTAGTGGTTGGGAAAAAAATAAAGGAAAACAATTTTAAAAAATTAGGGAATAAATTTAAGTATAGGTGAGGATGTGTAGAGGTTACATGCAAACACTACACCATTTTATATCAGGGACTTGAGCATCATTGCAAGACTGCAGGGGTCTTGCACTCCGTCCCTTACAGATCCTGTAGGACAACGATACATAGAGTTTCTTTATATAGAACTATGTAGAACGCGTATGCTTTGGAGGGGTCTTTGTACTGGAAGGAAAAAACAGCTATCACCTCCAGCGCCACTGTTTTTTCAAAGATTTGTGGTCCTGGGTCTATGTCTACACACATTAGCAAGTGCATAATTCACTAGACAACATGTGAAGTGTTTTCCTACCTTGACATTTTGGGACTCCTACAGAAGGCAGGTATCACTAAGCTGCCCCCAGAGTGGGAAGCAAGGCTGGGAGGGGCAGTGTCACAAGAGGGAAAGACGGTAGAAAGGGGAGATGCAGAAGTGAATGGCTGGCTCCCATCATCTTTGTCCACACTGTCAGGGATTGGCTGGCTGCACCTTGGTCCTGCCCTGAGGTTTGGGGGAGGGGAAGATGATTTCAGCACAGAGCAGTGGCTATGAGTGCATATAAGCCAGATATGTATGTGATTTTAAGTTTTCTAGGAGCCACCATTTAAAAAGTAGTAAGAGGCCGGGCATGGTGGCTTACGCCTATAATTCTACCATTCTGGTAGGTCAAGACAGGTGGGTTGCTTGAGCTCAGGAGTTCAAGACCAACTTGAGCAAGAGTGAGACCCAGTCTCTACTAAAAATAGAAAAAGTAGCATGGTGGCACTTGCCTGTAGTCCCAGCTTCTTTGGAGGCTGAGGCAAGAGGACCACTTGAGCCTAAGAGTTTGAGGTTACTATGAGCTAGGATGCCATGGCACTCTACTCAGGGTGACAGAGTGAGACTCTGCCTCAAAAAAAGAAAAACTGGGCTGGGCAGGGTGGCTTACGCCTATAATCCTAGCTCTCAGGGAGGCCTGAGGGATAGATTGCCTGAGCTCAGGTTCGAGAGCAGCCTGAGCAAGTGTAAGACCACATCTCTAAGAAATAGCCTGGTGTTGTAGGCACCTGTAGTTCCAGCTACTCAGGAGGCTGAGACAAGAGAATCTCTTGAGCCTAAGAGTTAGAGGTTGCTGTGAGATACGATGCCACGGCACTCTACTGAGGGTGACAAAGTGAGACTCTGTCTTAATTAAAAAAAAAAAAAAAATGGGCGGCGCCTGTGTCTCAGTGGGTAGAGTACCGGCCCCATAAACCGAGGGTGGTGGGTTCAAACTTGGCCCCGGCCAAACTGCAACAAAAAAATAGCCCAGGAGTTAGAGGTTCATGTGAGCTTTGACTCCACGGCACTCTACCGAAGGTGATAAAGTGAGACTCTGTCTCAAAAAAAAAAAAAAAACAACAAAAACTAGTAAAATGAATTGTAATAGCATATTTTGTTTAACCTACAGTGTCTATAATATTGTCATTCTAACATGTGACCAATAGTAAAAAAATATTAATGAAATAGTTTTGGTTTTTTTTCATTTCAAGTGCTAGAAATCCTGTTAGTATTATACACTTAACAGCATCCTCTGAATTTTTTTTTTTGTTTGTTTGTTTTTTTTTTTTGAGACAGAGCCTCAAGCTATCACCCTGGATAGAGTGCTGTGGCATCACAGCTCACAGCAACCTCCAATACCTGGGCTCAAGTGAGTCTCCTGCCTCCACCTCCCAAGTAGCTGGGACTACAGAGGCCCACCACAACACCTGGCCATTTTTTGGTTGCAGCTGTCATTGTTGTTTGGCGGCCCGGGCTGGATTCGAACCTGCCAGCTCAGGTGTACGTGGCTGGCGTCTTAGCTCGTTGAGCCACAGGCGCCGAGCCGCATCCTCTGAATTTGGAACGACCACAGTAACCATATGGCTTGTGGCTACTGTTTGGGGGAGAGTAGCTTAAGAGCTGGCCTGTCTGGTTTGAGTCCATTTTCTGCCATTTTATTTTATTTTATTTTTTGAGACAGAGCCTCAAGCTATTGCCCTCAGTAGAGTGCTGTGGCGTCATAGCTCACAGCAACCTCCAACTCCTGGGCTTAAGTGATTCTCCTGCCTCAGCCTCCCGAGTAGCTGGGACTACAGGCACCCGCCACAATGCCCAGCTATCTTTGTTTGTAGTTGTCATTGTTGTTTGGCAGGCCTGGGCTGGATGCAAACCTGCCAGCTCTGGTGTATGTGGCTGGCGCCTTAGCCGTTTGAGCTATAGGCACCAAGCCTGCCATTTTATTTTTTATTTATTTATTTATTTTTTTGAGATAGAGTCTCACCTTTGTCATCCTCAGTATAGTGCTATGGTGTCACAGCTCACAGCAACCTCAAACTCTTGGGCTGAAATGATTGTCTTGCCTCAGCTTCCCAAGTAGCTGGGACCTCAGGCGCCTGCCACAACACCCAGCTATTTTTAGAGATGAGGTCTCACTCTCGCTCAGACTGGTCTTGAACTCATGAGCTCAGGCAATCCACCCGCCTCAGCCTCCCGGAGTTCTAGGATTACAGGGGTGAGCCACTGTGCCCAGCCTACCTTTGCTGCCATTTAAGAGTGGTGTGATCTTGGGCAGGTTACCTAACTGCAGTGTGTCTCAGTTTTCCCCTCTGAAAAACAGGAGTAATTGTATTAATATAATGGAACCAACTTCATGTGGTTGATGTAAAGATTAAATGGGTTAATTTTTGTAAAGTGCTTAGTTCTTTGGCATATGCCAAGCACTCTAAGTATTTGTCAAATAAATTATCTATCTGGGATGTTCAACCTGCAGGCCCAAGGGCCTCATGTTGATTTCATGAGGATAGTTGTTTCTTATCTGTTGGTATTGCTTACCATGAAAAGTATGCACAGACCTTTTTTTTGCCCATCATCTTTTGTTAGTGTTTGTATATTTAATGTGTGGCCCAAGACAATTCTTCCAATATATGGCAGAAAAGAAAAAAGGTTGGTCACCCAGATGATTCTTTTTTTTTGCAGTTTTTGGCCGGGGCTGGGTTTGAACCCACTACCTCTGGCATATGGGGCTAGCGCCTTACTCCTTTGAGCGACAGGCACCGCCCCATACCCAGATGATTCTTAAAAACTCCAAGTTCGAATTTGTAAGAGGGAGAGGCCAGTGATGTGTTTGGAAAAACCGAGTTATAGAGTGGCCCTGTGAAGTTAGTGGTAGGCTATGCCTATCCCACAGTAGCTCTGCATGATAAAATTGATTTTACATCAGAACCTAATTAGCAGAACCTGATCTGCTAATTGCTGCAAGGAGGGCCTGCCTTCTGGAAGTAAGAAACGACAGCACCCTAATGACAGCACAGGTTTCAGTTCCTCAGCAGGTGTGTCCTGAGCATCTGTCTGCCTGGGGCTTGGAACTGTGCTGGGTGGCGTGCAGGAAGGAAAAGCATCCTCAGACGTGCACCATCATAAATTGCATGACCTCATATTGGAATGGGAGGTGAGGTCACTTCCAGCACTTGGAGCTTTAAGCAATAGTGCTACTTATGCAAGAGAAGAAGTTAAGCTGTACCAGTGGCCTCCCATTCCCTCCCTAGAATACTGCCAGCCCCAACATGGCCAGGTCTCTTTCTCTTGCATCAGCTCCCTCTGCTTGCACCGGTTCTCTGCCATTCCATAGCTGCCACAGAGCACCCACTGTGTGCCTAGCACTGTGCTAGGTGCAGTGGGGAGTATGAAATGGTCCTTTCCTCAAGAAGCCTTGGTGTCCAGTAGTGGAGACATTATAGATAGCTAATGATAATAACCTGCAGGATGAGGGAAGGGCTAATTAGAGGCACAAATAGGTGCTGGTGGGGGTGCCTGGTAAAGGGTGATTCATTGTGGTAGGGCCAGGACAGGTCAGGGAAGGCTTCCTGGAAGAGGAGGCAGTTGAGCCAGCTTTGAGGATAGGTACGGTTTTGATAGCTCTGTGTCTGCATGTGTGTATGTTTGTGTGTGTGTGTGTGTGTGTGTGTGTGAGAGAGAGAGAGAGAGAGAGAGAGAGAGAGAGAAAATTATCTGTGTGAAGATGGAGAAAATGTAATGATTTGAAGGCTACAGTCTTGAAATAATTAGAGGAGGGGAGATAAGTGAGTTTTATGAATGAGGCAAATTTGTTTTTGTTTTTTTTATACTTTTTATTTTTTATTTTTATTTTTTGAGACAGAGCCTCAAGCTGTCACCCTGGATAGAGTGTTGTGGCATCACAGCTCACAGCAACCTCTAATTCCTGGGCTCAAGCAAGTCTCTTGCCTCTGCCTCCCAAGTAGCTGGGACTACAGGTGCCTGCCACAACGCCCGGCTATTTTTTGGTTGCAGCCGTCATTGTTGTTTGGCAGGCCCGGGCTGGATTCGAACCCGCCAGCTCAGGTGTATGTGGCTGGCGCCTTAGTCGCTTGAGCCACAGGCACCGAGCCGAATAAGGCAGATTTGAACTGGGCCTCTGGGCAAGATGGGAAGGGCTTATTTTATTTTATTTATTTATTTTTTGAGACGGTGTCTCACTTTATTGCCCTTAGTAGAGTGCTCTGGTGTCATAGCTCACAGCAACCTCAAACTCTTGGGCTGAAGTGATTCTCTTGTCTCAGCCTCCCAAGTAGCTGGGAATACGGGCAACTACCACAACGCCCAGCTATTTTTAGAGATTGGGTCTCGCTCTGGCTCAGGCTGGTCTCAAACCTGTTGGCCTCACAGAGTGCTAGGATTACAGGTATGAGCCATTGTACCTGTCCAGCTTAATTTAATTTAATTTAATTTAATTATATTCTTTTATTTTTATTTATTTATTTATTTTTTGAGACAGAGTCTCACTTTATTGCCCTTGGTAGAGTGCCGTGGCATCACAGTTTACAGCAACCTTCAATTCCTGGGCTTAGGCAATTCTCTTGCCTCAGCCTCCTGAGTAGCTGGGACTACAGACGCCTGCCACCAGGGCTATTTTTTGTTATTGTTGTTGCAGTTTGGCCGGGGCTGGGTTCCAACCTGCCACCCTCTTTATGTGGGGCCAGTGCCCTACCCACTGAGGCAAAGGCGCTGCCCTAATTGTATTTTTTTTTTTAATTTATTGTTGGGTATTCATTGAGGGTACAAGAAACCAGGTCTTGTATTTGTTAGGTAAAGACCCTCTCCTAATTGTATTCTTTTTTTTTTTTTTTTTTTTATTTTTTATTTTGTATAGAGACAGTCTCACTTTATCGCCCTCGGTAGAGTGCCATGGCATCACACAGCTCACAGCAACCTCCAGCTCCGGGGCGTAGGCAATTCTCTTGCCTCAACCTCCCGAGTAGCTGAGACTACAGGCGCTTGCCACAACGCCTGGCTATTTTTTGTTTTTACAGTTCAGCCGGGGCTGGGATTGAACTCGACACACCTCAGTATATGGGGCCAGTGCCCTACTCGCTGAGCCATAGGCGCCGCCCCTAATTGTATTCTTTTAATTTATTTTTTGGAGACAGAGTCTCACTCTGTTGCCCAGCTAGAGTGGCATGGCATCAGCCTAGCTCACGGTAATCTGGAGCTCCTAGGCTCAAGTGATCCTCCTGCCTCACTCTCCTGAATAGCTGGGACTACAGGCACCAGCCACAATACCTAGCTAATTTTTCTATTTTCAGTAGAGACAGGGTCTTACTCTTGCTCAGAATGGTCTTGAACTCGTGAGCTCAAGTGATCTTCCTGCCTCAGCCTCCCAGAGCGCTAGGATTACAGGTGTGATTCAATTTATTTTAATTTGAATACAACAAAATTTACATTGTTCATGGAGTACAGTTTTATGGATTTTTGACAGATGCACAGAGTTGTGTATTTACTACCACACTCAAGATACAGAAGAGTTCCATCCTCTACACATTGCTCCCCTAGGCTGCCCCTTTGAGGCCAACCCCTCCTTTTCCCCTTAAGCTCATACCCTGGCAACACTAATCTGTCCTCTACCCCTGCAGTTTTGCCTTTTCAATGTTGAATGGAATGATACAGTTACTTAGCTTTTTAGGTCTGGCTTCTTTCACTCACCATAACGACTCTGGAGTCGTCCAGGATGTTATGTATAAATAGTGTGTTCCTTTCTATTGCTGAGTTGTAGTCCTTTGTATGAATGTACTGCTGGGGTGTGTGTATCTATCACTAACTGAAGGATGTTTGTGTTGTTTGCAGCCTCACAGCACTTGGTATTGTCAGGTTGTTGGTGGCTGGTAGCTTTTTCCCTGCTATTCTGGGTAGTGAAATCTCATTGTGATTTTAATTTGCATTTCCATGATGCTTAATGATTTTTTTTTTTTTTTGAGACGGAGTCTCACTATGTCCCCCTGGGTAGAGTGCCATAGGGTCACAGCTCACGGCAACTCCCAACTCTTGGGCTTAAGCCAGCGGTTCTCAACCTGTGGGTCGCAAACCACAGGAATTGTACTAAAGGGCCCACTGCATTAGGAAGATTGAGAACCACTAACCTAAGTGATTCTCTTGCCTCAGCCTCCGTAGTAGCTGGGACTACAGGTGCCCGCCACAACGCCCGGCCATTTTTTGGTTGCAGCCGTCGTTGTTTGGTGGGTCTAGGCTGGATTCGAACCCACCAGCTCAGGTGTACATAGCTGGCGCCTTAGCCCGTTGAGCCACAGGCGTTGAGCCATGCCCTTTTTTCTTTTTAAGAGTTCCTTAATATTTAAGAGTTTTTGTTTTAAGAGTTCTTTAATATTTGGGATACAAGTCTTTTATCAGATATGCGATTTATAATTTTGGGGGGGAAATTCATGGAAGGAGAATATTTTCAAAAGGAGATGATTGATGGGTGTGAGGAACTCTGAAAGTGAGGTAAGAGTATGGTGTCCTCGGCCTTGGCCTTTCTTCAAGCAGAAAGGAGGGTCCAGGGATGAGGAGTGGTGTGTACCTAGAGAATGACCTGTGAAAAAGAGCAGGGGCCAGACAGGGCTAGCTGGGCAATTTAGCAAGAACCCACCACCAAAAAATAAAATTATCCAGGCATGGTGATGCATGCCTACAGTCCCAGCTACTCAGGAGACTAAGGAGGGAGAATCACTTAAGCCCAGAGTGTGAAGTTGTAATGAGCTATGATCTACACCACTTCACTGTAGCCTGGATGACAGAAGGAGCCCAGGTCTCTTAAAAAAAGAAGAAAAGAGGAAGAACAGGGTCTTCCATGAAGTTCTGTTTCTGGCTTCAGAATAAGAGGTACAGGTGGGCATGCTCCCTGGTTGGCTGGCTGCACCTGGTCCACTTCTCATGGCCTGCTGGGTCAGGCTGGGCTGGGCCCATCCAAAAAAACAAATGGTGCCCGGTCTAGGTTTCAGTCACTTCTGTGGCCTGGTTTCTAAACCTATGACCATGCATTCTGGAATGGGAGGTGGGGTGATTGTAGGCCTGCAGGAATAAGCCACTGGGTATGTGGCTGTGCAAGAGATAATCAGCGGGATAAATTTTCTGGGTCAGGGTGGGTCCTCTGTGATGGTGACTTCAGCCTAGGGTCTGAATGCCTTAGGCTATTAGCAGAAGTTTTAGAGCATTGTAATCCTTGTCCCCATGCCTATCCAGGCAAGGTGACTCTGCAAGGGAAGAATACTTCTGTGAAAAATGGCCAAGGCTAGAGTAATGCTGCCTTCCACCTCTTTTTCTTTTTTTGTTTAAGACAGAGTCTCACTATGTCGCCCTGGGTAGAGTGCCGTGGCATCACAGCTCACAGCAACCTCAAACTCTTGGGCTTAAGTGATTCTCTTGCCTCAGCCTCCCAAGTAGCTGGGACTACAGGTGCTCACCACAAAGCCCAGGCTAGACCTGCAGACCCCCACACCCTGGCTGCTTGGTAGTGGTGGCTGGGGAACAGGGTCCTGGCCTTGCATCCTGGAGAGGTCAAGAGATGGATTGATTTCTGGGCTGGGTGTATTCACCTACCCTGCTTGCTGGGGCTGGACTTGGGGCCTGGAGCTACACTTAGGAATCTTGCCTCCCTCTATTCTCTGAGCTACCCTCTCACTGGGGACTCCTCCCAGCTAGTCTTCTTCCCACTCCACCTGCTTACTTATCTCCCCCTTGTCATCCTTCGCCTCTGTTCCTTCTTCCCCACTGGGCTCTGCACCTGGAATTGGGAACAACCACAAATGAGACCTTTACCTGTGCTCCTGTCATACAGATATGACTGCATTTAATCTTCAGAAAAATCCCGTAATGGCTGGGCTCCCATAGCTCCGTAGGTAAGGCACTGGCCACATGCTCCAGGGCTGGTGGGTTTGAACCCGGCCCCAGGCCTGCTAAACAAACAAACAAAAAGCTGGGTGTTTTGGCAGGCGCCTGTAGACCCAGCTACTAGGGAGGCTGGAGGCTGAGGCAAGAGAATTGCTTGAACCCAAGAGTTTGAGGTTGCTGTGAGCTGTGACGCCGTAACACTCTACCAAAGGTGACAAAGTGAGACCCTGTCTCTATTAAAAAGAAAAGAAAAGAAAAATCCCATGAGGAGATAACGTTGCTCCCACCCCCACCTTTGCTCCAACATGCCCTTACCCTGGGAAGGATGGTGGGTCTTCCTTCCTCTTGCCTCCATCTCACCCCTGCCCCAGGGTGCAGGTACTGTGGAGAAGCTGGGTGTGATGAAGGTTGGTCAGCAGTGCTGGTTTCCTTTTTTCTCCGACTCCATCCTCAGCAGCTCTGAGACTGACCCCCCACCTCTGGGGAGGGTCATTAAGTTGCCACATAAGAGCCACATAACATGGCGCTGGTAAGAATTGGGTTTTAACCCAGGTCATATGACTCTAAGGTTGTTTTAAAGTGTATCATACTTCCTGTGGTCCCTTTCCCAGAGCCCTGTGTGTTCTAGGAGGGGGAGGTCATTGGGACACCTAGATTTTGTTTGATCTTGTTATGTTTAGCACCCTTTCCTGGCCTCCAGCAAGCCCTGGCCTGGCGTTCTTTTTTTTGAGACAGAGCCTCAAGCTGTCACCCTGGATAGAGTGTTGTGGCATCACAGCTCACAGCAACCTCCAATTCCTGGGCTCAAGCGAGTCTCTTGCCTCCGCCTCCCAAGTAGCTGAGACTACAGGCGCCCGCCACAGCGCCCAGCCATTTTTTGGTTGCAGCTGTCATTGTTGTTTGGCGGGCCCGGGCTGGATTTGAACCCGCCAGCTCAGGTGTACATGGCTGGCGCCTTAGCCCTTTGAGCCACAGGCGCCCAGCCTATTTTATTTATTTTCTTTGAGACAGCGTCTCAAGCTGTCACCCTGGGTAGAGTGCTCTGGCGTCATAGCTCACAGCAACCTCCAACTCATGCTCAAGTTATCCTCTTGCCTCAGTTTTATCTATTTTTAGTAGAGACGAGGTCTTGCTTTTTGTTCAGGCTGGTCTCAAACCCATGAGCTCAAGCTATCCACCTGCCTTGGCCTCCCAGAGTGCTAGGATTACAGGTCTGAGCCACCGGGTCCGGCCCACTCATAACCAATTTGCACAGTATCCCATCATACCTATTCTGTGTATCTTTACCATTGCCTTGGCTGCCCTTGCTCCCTGTGCCATCCCCAGTCCATTTCTCTTCACTCCTCTAAATATTGCCCATCTTTCAAGACCTTAGGTGTTTTGTTTGTTTGTTTGTTTTTTGAGACAGAGCCTCAAGCTGTTGCTCTGGGTAGAGTGCTATGTCATCACAGCTCACAGCAACCTCCAACTCCTGGGCTCAAGCGATTCTCCTGCCTCCACCTCCCAAGTACCTAGGACTACAGGCGCCTGCCACAACGCCCAGCTATTTTTTGGTTGCATTGTTGTTGTTTTGGTTGCATTGGTCATTGTTATTTGGAGGGCCCCGGCTGGATTCGAACCCACCAGCTAAGGTGTTTGTGGCTAGCGCCTTAGCTGCTTGAGTCTTGTCTTTTTTTTTTTTTTTTTTTTTTTGTAGTTTTGGCTGGGGCCGGATTTGAACCTGCCACCCTCCGGTATATGGGACCGGCACCCTACTCCTTTGAGCCACAGGCACCGCCCTCTTTTTCTTTCTTTCTTTCTTTTTTTTTTTTTTGAGATAGAGTCTTATTCTGTTACATTAAGTAGAGTGTGGGGGCATCACAGGTCACAGCAACTTCAAAACTCTGGGCTAAAGCAATCCTGTCTCCTCTGCTTCCCGAGTAGTTGGAACTTCAGGTGTCCACCATGATGCCTGGCTATGTTTTTGAGACAGGGTCTCACTCTTGCTCAGGGTGACTAGAACTCCTGAGCTCAAGCAATCCACCCCCTCGGCCTCCCAGAGTGCTACAATTAGAGGCAGTGCACCCAGCCAAAACCCTACTCTTATTTTTTTTTTCTTACTCTTATTTTCTTGAGACAGAGTCTCTCTATGTCACTATGTTACCCTCCATAGAGTTCTGTAGCATCATAGCTCACAGTAACCTCAAACTCTTGGGGTTAAGCAATTCTCTTGCCTCAGCCTCCCAAGTAGCTGGGAATACAGGTGCCCGCCACAACGTCCAGCTATTTTTTTTTTGTGGTTGTAGTTGTCATTGTTGTTTGGCAGGCCCCGGGCTGGGTTTAAACCTGCCAGCACTGGTGTATGTGGCCGGTGCCCTAATGGCTGAACTACAGATGCTAAGGCAAGACCCTACTCTTAAAACTTCTCCTGACCATATAAAGTGACCCCTTCTCTGAAATGCAGTGCTTATTTCACCCTTAGAATACAACTTTCTTGCGTGGAAGCTGTTTTTTATTCACATTTCTGGCTCACCTAGATCAGAAGAGGTTTAAGTGACTAAGTTTTTTTCAAATTCTGTATTTCCCATAACAAAGCCCAGCTCTCTGCTCAGTTAAGACTTGGTTAATTTCTTTCTTTTTTCTTTTTTTTTTTTTTTGTGTGTGTGTGTAGAGACAGAGTCTCATTTTATCGCTCTCGGCAGAGTGCTGTGGTGTCACAGCTTACAGCAACCTCTAACTCCTGGGGTTAGGTGATTCTCTTGCCTCAGCCTCCCGAGTAGCTGGGACTACAGGCGCCTGCCACAATGCCCAGCTATTTTTTTTTTTTTTTTTTTTGAGACAGAGCCTCAAGCTGTCATCCTGGATATAGTGCTGTGGCATCACAGCTCACAGCAACCTCTAATTCCTGAGCTTAAGCGAGTCTCCTGCCTCCGCCTCCCAAGTAGCTGGGACTACAGGCGCCCGCCACAGCGCCTGGTCATTTTTTTTTTTTTTTTTTGGTTGCAGCCGTCATTGTTGTTTGGCGGCCCGGACTGGATTCCAACCCGCCAGCTCAGGTATACGTGGTTGGCGCCTTAGTCGCTTAAGCCACAACTATTTTTGTTGTTGTTGTTGCAGTTTGGCCAGGGCCGAGTTCAAACCTACCACCCTCGTTACATGGGGCTGGTGCCCTACCCACTGAGCCACAGGCACCACCCAAGACTTGGTTAATTTCACTAATAAGAGGAAGAATGGGATTTGGCGCCCATAGCTCAATGGTTAGGGTACTAGCCACATGCACCAGGGCTGGTGGGTTTGAACCTGGCCAGGGCCTGTTAAACAACAATGACAACAATAACAAAAAAATAGCCAGGCTTTGTGGCGGGAGCTGTAGTCCCAGCTACTGGAAGGCTGAGGCAAGAGACTTGCTTAAGCTCAAGAGTTTGAGGTTGCTGTGAGCTGTGACACCACAGCACTCTATGGAGGGTGACATAGTGAGACTCTGTCTCAAAAAAAAAAAAAGAAAAGCGGGCAGTCCCTGCTGCTCATCGAGTAAGGCGCTAGTCCCGTATGCCAAAGGTGGCGGGTTCAAATCCAGCCTTGGCAGAATTGCAAAACAGAAAAATAACCAGGCATTGTGGCAGGCACCTATAGTCCCAGCTGCTTGGGAGGCTGAGGCAAGAGAATTGCCTAAGCCCAGGAGTTGGAGGTTGCTGTGAACTGTGTGACGCCACGGCACTCTACCAAGGGCGAAAAAGTAAGACTGTCTCTACCAAAAAAAGTGGGGGGACGGTGCCTATGGCTCAAAGGAGTAGGGCGCTGGCCCCATATACCGGAGGTGGTGGGTTCAAACCCAACCTGGCCTTGTCAAAAACTGCAAAAAAAAGAAAGAGTAAGAAAGGAAGTGACTGAGTGGTGAGAAATGGCTTTGTTTTTTGTTTGTTTGTTTGTTTGTTTGTTTTGAGACAGAGCCTCAAGCTGTCACCCTGGATAAAGTGCTGTGACATTACAGCTCACAGCAACCTCCAATTCCTGGGCTCAAGCGAGTCTCTCGCCTCCGCCTCCCAAGTAGCTGGGACTATAGGCGCCCGCCACGACGCTGGCCATTTTTTGGTTGCAGCCGTCATTGTCGTTTGGCGGGCCCGGGCTGGATTCGAACCTGCCAGCTCAGGTGTACGTGGCTGGTGCCTCAGCCCATTAAGCCACAGACGCTGAGCCGAGAAATGGCTTTGTAATGCACATTAGGACCCTGTTAAAGAAGAATGTATCCACTACTCACAAAATATTAACTCTAGTTCACGACTGGAGATAGAAAAGGGCTATAGGGAAGTAGGAGAAAAGTTTGGCCTCTTAGATAAGTTAAGAAAGGCCCTGAAGCAAACCAACAGTTTCAGTGGTGACTCAGTTAACCAAGTCCATAAAATACAGTTTCCAACTTGTAACACTAAGTAGGGTAAGGGTCGCAGGTACAGAACAATGCACACTTCAAATGCCACAAACATCACAAGACTAACAGTCACCACTATACAATTATCAGGAAAATAGCAGGTAGCATTTATTGTCAAAAAGAAAAGAAAAATGGGTTTCG
Organism: Perodicticus potto; assembly: GCA_963574655.1. NCBI lineage: Eukaryota > Metazoa > Chordata > Mammalia > Primates > Lorisidae > Perodicticus > Perodicticus potto. Next base: position 1,150 of record CAUYRH010032095.1, on the reverse strand, counting down.
GCATCTGTAGATCAGCGGCTAGGGTGCCAGCCACATACAGTGGAGCTAGCAGGTTCGAACCAAACAACAATGACAAATACAACCAAAAAATAGCCGGGCGTTGTGGTGGGCGTGTGTAGTCCCAGCTACTTGGGAGGCTGAGGCAAAAGAATCGCTTAAGCCCAAGAGTTTGAGGTTGCTGTGAGCTATGATGCCACAGCGCTTTACCAAGGGCAACATAGTGAGACTCTGTCTCAAACAAAAAAGAAAAGAAAAGAAAAATGGGCCCATGTGGCAATTGAGATAATCTGTGACCAGTAGAGAGTGGACAAGAATACTTAAAGACCGGCTCGGCCTCTGTAGCACAGTGGCTACAGTGCCAGCCACATACACCAAGAGTGGCGGCTTCAAACCCAGCCCGGGCCAGCAAAACAACTGCAACAAAAACACAGCCAGCCGCTAGTTGTGGCGGACGCCTATAGTCCCAGCTACTTGGCAGGCCGAGGCAAGAGAATCGCTTAAGCCCAAGAGTTTGTGGTTGCTGTGAGCGGTGACGCCATTGCACTCTACCAAGGGCGACATAATAAGACTCTGTCTCAAAAAAAGAATAAAGACCTAGCATGACCAATGAAAAGCTTTATGGATAATCATAGAGGGAACCAAGATACTTACTGATAGAGGATACCTGAAAAAAGTGAGGTCTAAGACAGTGGTTCTTACCCTGTGGGTCGTGACCCCTTTGGGAAGTCAAACGACCCTTTCACAGGGGTCGCCTAAAACCATCCTGCATATCAGATATTTACATTAAGATTCATAACAGTGGCTCGGCGCCTGTGGCTCAACGGGCTAAGGCGCCAGCCACGTACACCTGAGCTGGCGGGTTCGAATCCAACCCGGGCCGCCAAACAGCAATGGTGGCTACAACCAAAAAATGGCTGGGCATTGTGGCGGGCGCCTGTAGTCCCAGCTACTTGGGAGGCAGAGGCAGGAGACTCACTTGAGCCCAGGAATTGGAGGTTGCTGTGAGCTATGATGCCACAGCACTCTATCCAGGGTGACAGCTTGAGGCTCTGTCTTAAAAAAAAAAGATTATAACAGTAGCAAAATTACAGTTATGAAGTAGCAATGAAAAAAATTGTATGGTTGGGGGTCACCACAACATGAGGAACTC